>BGPR01048725.1:0-11482 GCA_013235015.1 Araneus ventricosus
TCATTGACAATGACAGTTTCTTAGGCCGTGTGCACACTAGCCGATTCGTGTCGTTGAAGCTATAAAAATAACAACAGTAACACCCATTCCACCTATGTGCCTCCACAGGGGAATGTGGGTTTCTGTTGTTATTTTTATAGCTTCAACGACACAAATCGGCTAGTGTGCACCGGGCCTTATCCTAAAGGTCAAACTCGACAGTGGCGTAGATTATCTCTCTTTCAAATTAACAATGTACAGAGGAGTGTCAGTACTAAACAAGAGGGTTTATATTGAATGATTGACGGAATTCCAGTATCACTCAGAGCATGCTCATATGGAAACCAGAGTAACCAGCTGGAGTGGCGTTCCTAAACTTTCTCGTATACTTCTCAATAATTTCTCATTTCCCCTTCTCCTGCGTGGTTAAAAAATTCGAACCTACTGTAACCCAGAATGCAATGACTATCATTATTGTAAATTATAGTGATTGTAAAATACTTAGGTGAAGGATCATATTCAAAGAGATGCGTATGTATTAAAACTTAGCAATATTTATTTTCTATCACACTCTAGCAAACTCCGCTAATGTGAGGGCGTGCGCGAGCGAAAAGAAACAGGAGAAAATGGCCTCGTTCGCTACCGCTGAATAGCGTGCGCATGCGCAGAGATTGCATCCAGTACGCAAGTAAAAAAATTGAATAAGCAATTGGAACGCCTTTTTCCAACCGATTGAAACGAAATTTGGGCACAGATCTCGAATTAATGTTAGCAACTGACATACCAATTTTTATTTATCTAAGCCAAAGGGTTTAGGAGATATAATTTTTACAAGTATGCGATTATACATTCCGACTGACCATCAACCCTTTGACGGATTTGGTCCACACTTTGATACGGACCTACATTTATGATGATAAAACTGTGTTCCAAATTTTATCCATGTAGCTATTCAGGTTCTTGAGTTACAAATTGAGTGTAAATATCACATACCAAATTTCATTCCCGTTGCTCTAATAGTTTTCGAGTTATCGTGTTCACAGACTTACACACAGACAGACATAATTCCAAAATTGTGTTTTTCGGACTCGGGGGAGGTCTAAAACTTGGAGATTCGTCAAAATCTCGAGTTCGAATTTTTTGACGATTACAATACTTCCTGTTTGCATACTTCGTATACGAGAAAGTAAAAAGGAATGTAGGTGTAAAAAGGGATCTCTTATCTTTCCCATACTTGAAGAGGTGGGGGGGGGGACGCATGCATTCTTTCAAGGCATAACATTGCAGCAAAAAAGAGTTTATCATCCAAAAAACAAAAAAATATCAAGGACTTTTTCAAATAAACAATTTATTCCCTGTTTTTATACTACAAGAATTGGCAGTGTACACCACAAGGACTGTAAGTATACCATAAAAATTAATAAATTGTGTGTAAATTTATATTTCTTCCCTTTAATTAGTGACCATTTACGTAAATCCCTTTTAACAGAGTTTTTCGCTTATCCGAGGTGAGCCTTCTCCACATTAACTCGGATAACCGCGACTCTACTGTAATAGCAATTCGATAGCCTTAGAATCTACAAAAGAAATGTACAATTTTTTTTTGTGGTGCTCCTGCTTGGATATATTTAAATACATTCAAATCAAATTCTTTTCATATGCTTCATGTAGTTAGTTTAATTTATTACACGTAAACATATAAAAAGATAAAATATTTTATCTTTATATGCTTCATTTTCGAGACAGTAAATAAATATATGAAGTAGCCCATTTACTTCATTACATGTAAAAGTATAAAAAGATAATTGAAAATGTATAGTTTAATCAATTACACAAATTAAAGGTAGAATATCAAGCAGCACTGATTCGAAACAAAAATTGAAATTTTTACTGTATCGAGCAGCTGAAATATATTTTTTTAGAACAAAGAATTTGAATTAAAATTATAATTTTTGCTACAGTATAAATCAAACCTCATTTCTACTAAAATTCATAAAAGTTATTATTTATAGCATATTTCCCTTTACTTAGTTGCAGAAATTGAAAATGAACTACTAGATTTTCTTTTATTCATAACAATTTTCAGGCGAAGGGGGAAAAGGCTATCTGCTTTCATGTTTCGCAATAAAGAATATTCGTTTGAAAAATTGCAATGAGTATACAAATATAAGTGCAGAATTTTAATCTGATTATTATGATTAAACGATACAGTTTCTTGTTAATAAAGTACAATTAGGCTCATTTTTAACATATTAATAAATCTTTAGCATGCAAAAGCGATTAAACCGCAAAAATAGCGAAAGATATAGAAAAAACTATTACTTATTAAGTGGAAATTAATTTTTCTTTGAATCATGATGATTAAAGTAATAAATCAGAAATCTTTTATGTCTTCCAATATACAATACGCAATTAATAGTAGAAATACTTAAATAAATTTTCTATCCGTAACAAGTAAAATTAATAAAGTACTAGGAATTCGAAACCATAATAATAACTCGTTTTTCTCATAATTTCACCAATATTTTAAACACTTGCTCTAAAATTTAAGTTTAAAATACATTGATAATATTTTTTCGACGCGGAGTATTAGATTAATGGTTTTGAAGCGACGTGAGGGGTATTTTGGGATGAAACTGGTAATTTTGAAGCATGATCACGTGACGAGGACTACATCTAATTTGACACCCACCCCTCCAAACTTAGATGCCACACCAATCTGAGGACATGTGTCCCACGATGGTAGATTTAACTTACACCAGGTCCACGTGCAAGTATATCTTAGGCGGAATTGGGTGACAGTTCTCGATCTTCCACTTCCGACACCTTGCCACCATTACCACCACGATAGAAAAAAGAGCCAGTTGCAATGCTTATAATATTTTTATGCCGTTTCTATGAAAAAAATAATATTGGCAAATGGCTTACTATAATTACAATCCGCTTCTTAAGAATTACATATAAAGTTTTGTCAGTTTGTTAAAAGAGAGACATGGAAGGTCATTGCTGAAGATTGTCTCTCATATGTCGTTGACTCATAAGGTACTCGTCTCAGATAGTTTAGTATTTATGATTTCAGTTCCTTAAACGGAAATCACTAAAGATTTTTCTGTCTTTCGTCGAAAAAAGGCAATTCGTTTTTAAGCGAAAACTTTTTTGAATCAAGATAATTAAAATAATTTATCAGGTATGTTTCACGTCTGTTGATATGCACTTAATATTATTTGTACTCAAAGGTATTTTTTATAACTTGTAAAAAGAATTAAAGCACGGGTAATCCAAAACTTTAGTTATAACTCATTTATGCCATATTTTTCGTGAATATTTTAATTGTTCAAATACTTTAGTTTTAAATCTATCAAAATCATTTTACGCCATAATAGTTTTCTTTTAGACCTTAACGTTTTAAGGTTACATGGAAGCTAATTTGGAATGGACCTCAACTTTGTGCTTTGATTATTTGATGCGGACGACAACCAGAGCCGATATCCCATTTATCAAATTTCTGCATCACACCAAAATGAAGCCATTACGGGCCTTGTTGCTAAACATCCCTAAACTAGTCATTCATCGGTGCTCTCATCTTCATCCCCAAGAAGAGGTGTTAAGAACTCTCCTCAGAACTTGGGGAATCATCAGGAAGTGAGTAACAATGGATTACAAAATTCTATCTTTCCAAACCTGAACGCAATCAAATCAAATAAAAGCGTGCAGAAAGAAATGCTTTTAGCTATTAAAATCAATCAAATGCAGTCAAAGGTAATAATTAAGATAGAAAAAGCCATATATCACGTAAAGCGATCAACAGCAATGTAGAGAATAAGTCATTTGCTACTGCAATTATGTTTCATATTTTAAATTACCAGTTATTTTGGTTATCTGTTTTCACCCGTTTTCAACCTAATTTGACATTTGACAGCCTATATTTTAAGGACAAAGAGTTTCTAATTACGAGCATCGACGGTCAAATGTTTTTGAATGAACAATCTATATATTTAAAATAATTGGCAAAATCAGATGACGAGTCAACAGCCCCAAACACTGGACGGATTTCAAAAATTTTTATTTCATATGGAAGCTTACGACGTCTAGATATGTTATCAATAGTCGTCTGTCCCCCGCCACCCTCCATTTTTGAGAGAAATTTAAAAAATACTTCTCCAGTGCACATTCTCCATAGAAAAAAGGCTTCAGTCACTCCCGAGCCCCAACCACCGGACCGATTTCGACAATTTTTATTTCAGATGGAAGCTTTTGACGCATAGATATGACATTAATGGTAGCCTTCCCTCATCTCTCTCTATTTTCGAGATATATCGAGAAATAAAAATTTGGCAAATCTCTTGTTCTCTGCAGTCGCCAATTCGACATACTACAAGCATAGCCAAAGGCTATTAATATAACGGGAAAATATCTGGTCCCCGAAAGTGTCTTGTAAAATATTTGAAAATAATTTTATATGATCCAGTTAGACTTTGTTAAGAAACCAATACTTCAAAGGCGGAAGTCAGCTGTCTAAAACGGTTATGAATTTACTAAGATCTTTGTGAAACGTTGCTCAACAGTTACGGATTCTATAAAATTTATTCTATATATGATTAAAAATACTACATGAAAACATCAAGACCGTTGCAATTACATTTTATTAGAAAAATAGTTAACTAATTTAAAGTTTCGATTTGACCTTAGCATTACACAACCATATAAATAAACAACAATGCATCTCTATGACGTAGTTTATACATTTTGTTTACCGGTAACTCTTACAATTTTTTTACCACTCTTTCGTGTATAACCCACGTTAAATTTAATAGTTAACACATTTCAGTATGCTCTCTCAAAACGGAAACATTATCACATAAGCCAAAATTTATATTCCTAAGAACAGCTTCGCGAATAATCGGAAATGACATTTCTTTTATCTTCCCAGAATATTAACTCGATGAACAAGTCGATGTCACCACCGGAAATATCCATTTATCACGAGACATCCTAACTATCTCCTGTTATCATTTGTCAAAGCGATTGTGGCGTCGAGTATCCTTGTGGGCTCAATTTTCTTGTAACTCTGACCATGTTATCTTATTAGAACTACAGGAAGCTCCTTTTTCTCTTTTCAGTTTCAAGCCTCAGATATCGCATGACTCTTTCAAAACGTTCTCACGATACTGACAAAGAAGCCGTATATTACAGCACGCTACTCGTAAAAATGATCTTCATCAATTTATTAATGAACATTACCAAATTGGGTACCAGAAATGGCAGAGGCCTGTAGATGTGATTGTTTTTATTTCAGTTGAAAACCTTTTACATGGTGTTTATCTTTGGGATATAATAAGTTATGAAGATTTCTTTTATCATTTATTCTTACGAAATTTCTTCTATTTTTCATAAGAATTAACTTATCCCATTCATTTATATTTAATAAAAATATTAATTACACTAATTTTAATTTGGCATTCCTTAAATATAGAAGAATAGATATGTCAACTATTTCAGATTATTAAACAAGGTTAGCCTAAATGATTCATTTAGGCTAACCTTGTTCAAAGGACTGTTTATTTACAAGTATACGACGTACAAAGACGGGTGATACATGATAAGATACTTACACTCCCAAGTTTAAAAGCCCGCCTCGTGGCTTGCTAGATGGCAGGCCTGTAGCAACACTGTATAAAATGGCAGCAATGCAGGAGAGGAGTTTTTGTGTGTGGAATATGCGAAGTGTTCTTCGGTTACGAGCGTTCAGCGTGCATTCCTACGCAAATACGGAAAAACTGCACCTGGTCATTTGTAGTATGTAACAGAAATTTGGTGAGTGTATGTATCTTTTCATGTATCACCCGTCTTTGTACGTCTATACTTGTAAATAAACAGTGCTTTGAAACCCGATGAATCATTTAGACTAAACCTGTACTATTTACTTTCTAAATTTGTTTCCACTAGACTTTTAGAGAATAATTTTGACTCAAGACATATTTTTCATTCATTTACAAAATTAGTAATGCAAAATTATATCACTTTATATTCATAAAACAAATTTAATGTTTATCTTTTTACTGTATTAAATAATGCGGTGGTAAATATCTTAATCTTTTTTACATTTATTTTCATTGTATTGTTTAAAACAAAACTTCTATATTAATTTTTTCAATGGGAAATCCATATTTTTACGAAAAATTGTCCGTTCAGTGTCCGGCTCTACGGAACACAACTCTTCCGGTGTCAACTGGGTGGTATGAGTTACCTAAAAGCACTGCACCCACAATATACAGATAGGTCCGCCTCGACCCATCCTCCTTCTGTAAACCATCGACTTCAACAACAACATCCGATGGGTGTACGTGAATGCAGTCCAAGAACCAGGATAGTAAAAAAATTATGACTCCTTTATTCGACGAATATGTCAGAAAATAAAACGTAGCACAAGCAACAAAACTAATCAGCACTTTCAGAAATTAATATCCCAAGCAGACTACAGATCACTAGTAAATAACAGTATAACTAATAGCACATTAACAGTAAACTGTACAAATAGTAGTACAGAAAGTAAGAACATTTTGAATAGCGCTCAATGTCCATCATCTCACCAGCTTGCACTGCGGTCGAAGCTCCAAAGACGATTGATTGCTCATTGCAGTAGCTTGCTTCTACCTTTTCCGACAGGATGTGATGTCACATAGAAATCTCTGAAGGTTCTCTAAATTTCCGTTCCTAGTAGAGATAGGTCCATAAGTCTTGAATTTTCTACAAGCTTCGTTTTGTCGCCATAATGGTCGCCAATGTCGGGGTTCATTGGCTTGGCTTCCAGTAAAATCTTTGCAAAACTCTCTTTCTTGTCACAAGATTAACATGTTAGAAAAACAACTTTACAACTTCGTAACAATATATAGCAAGAGTACATTTAGATATGAGAAATAATTACAATTTATGTTTAACAATATTGTTACAAAAATCGTCCGGTGTGTGTACGTGAATGTGATCTAACAGGCAGGATGAAAAAAAAAGCGTTTTATTCCACGAAGATTTCAGAAAAATACTGAGCACAGGTAACTAAACAGCACGAGTGTAAATTAGCAAACAGATCACTAATAAATTTCAGTAACAGCATTTTCAATAGCGCTCAGTGTCCATTAGCTCACCAGCTTGCATTGCAGTTAAACCTCCAAAAACGACCAAAGCTACATTAAACGACTGACTGATCGTTTAATGTAGCTTGGTATTTATACTTTTTCCGACAGGATGTGATGTCACATAGAAGTCTCTCAAATGTTGACCATATTTCCGTCCCAAGAAGAGATAGAATCATAAATACGGCATTTTATGGAAGCTTCGTTTGGTTATCAAATTAGTCACCAAGTCGCCAAAATAGTCGCCGAATCACCGAAATGGTCACCAAATCGCCGAAATGGTCGCCAAGGTCGGGGTTCATTGGCTTGGCTTTCAGTAAAACCTCTGTAAAACTCTGTTTTCTGCTATAAGGTTATCATGCCAGGGAAGCAACTTTACAGCCTTGTGACAATATGAATTTTTTTAAATTACTACACAGGTTTTAGCAGCCAGGTTAGTCTAAGTATGTAATTGGCTTTTACATTATGCATTCGACGCCTCATAATTAATTTGTGATGATGATGAATAAACACACGGCTGTTCTCAGACTTGAAAAATGCGGAATAATTTTATTATGATTTCTGCGCTAAGCTTTGTAAAATGAAAGTTCACATTTAACGATAGGATATTTTTAAGATACAATAAAATGTCGAACGAAATGAAATTGGCACCATTAATGATGATGTAAAATTCGCTAATTTTAAAAAAAATCTCTTGTAATGTTTCTAGTGTTATTATTTATGTTTAAAAGAAAGTCACATCAAATAAGCAAATAAAACACTTTTCGCATGAAAAGAAAAATAAAACCTATTATTATGCGTTGATATCTACGGCAAATATTTTTGCCAATACGAACTTAATCACATTCATTCAGGAAATAATCACCACGTTAGCAGGCGGCAAAAAGAAATAATTTTTCTATAACGAATAAAACAATCATTTTTCTCTATAAACTTCATTGAATTTATTTGAATTTTTCACGTTTTATTCTTATTTCACAAAATTGTTTACTCTAACTTCTCTTCTTTAAGGCGCTTATTCAAAATGCCATTAAAGAATTTGTTGGTATGTTCCTCCGTTTTTCTTAAAATATCCAAGCAAAATATCCCTAAAACAGACAATTTGGGAGCAAATTCTTATCGTTATGTACCACTTTTGACAGATTTATGCCAAATAAGTGCACTTACCCTTAAGTCTCATCTCCGTTCTCCTTTGAAGAAATTTACACCAATTATCCGCAATTTAAAATAAGCATAAATCTTGTCTCATATTTCATAAACAGCCATAAAAGTTGTCTTTTGGCAATTATCAGAACTTTAAGTTGACTTTTTTTCCTAAAAAAAGTCAGAAAGTGGAGCTGAAAATGTAAGCTATTGTGTTGAAAATATTGAAAGAGGGAGAATAAAAAATAAATCCTGAACTACGAAACCCACTTTAGCAAGCCCGTAAGGAATATAAAAGGGTTTAGGGAATAATAAGAAAATACAGAAAGAGTAAGGCATTCCCTTTTTAAAATATTGTTGACCGAATCTTTTGTCATTTGTGGGTCAGACACAACTTATTCAGAAGTGAAAAAGTATTGCTTCCTGAGGATAAACGTAGCTAAAAGCGTAGTTTCCTTCCTGATAAACAAACATGAAAAAAATGGATTGTTATTTAAGTGAATATACAGGAAACACCTACATTTTCTTGTCATTCTAACCAATTTGCGGAAGCATTATCCATACGCTGAAAAAAAAGAACATGAGAAATGGAGTCTATGAAAGAAAAATTGCCGTAAGGCAAATATGCGATGTTATGAACAATATTCCCCGAGAACGTGATGCGCTCTTTTGAAAATATAAGGATAAAAAAAGGAGCCATGTCTTTTTTCTGTCAGGAAGATGATGTGTTGGCGATGGTATGAATAAATAAAAAAAAAGTTAGTTCTGGTGAGAAGGTTCTTAATTCTCAAAGGAGGAGCATATTTTTGTGAAATTATACATTCTAGCCTACGCTTGTTTCGCGTGAATTAAACATACATTTGTTGAAATATACGTTAACTGCTCAACGATATATAGAATTTCAAAATTAATAGATGTCCCATTTGTCATGTATAACAAACGTTTCTTTCAAATTGTTGCAAATGCTTATTTAGATAAACAGTTCAATGTTCAACGCATATTCTAATGATATGCTCTTTGCAGACATGAAATTCCATTTGTTTTAAAGAAATGAAAATGAATTAAAATGCAATTTAATACACAGGGTGAGCACAAAGTCTTGCCCTGATTATAAGAATTTATTTTGCGAAAGCTATTATAATTAGATATATGTTTGTTTGGATACTTTGCAAGTGCTGTTATGAAGTTTTTAATAAGACCACGTATTTCAGTAAATTTCAACGTGTGTCCCCATGGTAGCTCGGAGAATGTCAAAGCGGTATTTTAGCACTCGCCAAGAGTTTTTCAACATGTCGTACACTAAGCATCTTTATCTACACCTGTTCCTCAAAGTCAGCAAATGGTGTTACAAAGATTCTGCCCTGGATACAGCCACAAAAGAAAAAACCCAAGAGAAGTAAAGAGGAATCAAGCTATGTGTGTATGTGTATGCATGTGTGTGAGTGTGCATGTGTGTGAGTGTGCATTTGTGCGAGTGTGTGTATGTGTGTGAGTGTGCGTGTGTCTGTGTGAGTGAGAGTGTCTGTGTTTGTGTGTGTGTGTGGGTTGTGTGTGTGCATGTGTGTGTGTGTGTGCGCGTATGTGCGTGCTTGCGTTATACATCAAAATATAATCGAGGAATCAGATCTTCAATGCAGATTTACAACGAAAAATTGAATCTTTTGCTAATTTGGAGGCTGAGTTACACTGTAAAAAATATCCGTTTTTTTCCCGGACTTTTTCCGTATATTTGACGGTTTAAAGCTGTTTTGTTGACAAAACGGTTTTTCACCGTTTTCCGCTCCAGCCATAAACGGTTTAAAACCGTCAGTTCAAATTCTATTTTTCGTCATACGGTATTGCTTTCCGTATGATAACTTTCCGTTTTCTTAAATGTAATTTTATTGCATTCATTTCATGTTTTTAATAGGGTTCCATCTCCGCTATTGTTTACACATGTTGCAGTAACCACTCACTCATGAAAGCTAACCTTAAAACACGTGTTCTGGCAATAGTTGATTTTTACACCACTAAGTGGCGCCACTAGAGCTATAGTGACTTTAAAACTCAAATAGATTATTTTTATTTCACTTTATGAAGTCTCCGGTGGTCTAGTGGTTAGAGCAACTGCATTTTATTTCTATGAACGCGGTTTCCATCCCCCGACTCGGAGGAGTTAGAAGTTTTGTCACCATCTTGCATCAAAATCGTCCAAGTAAGTTCAATTAAGAGTTATATTAATTAAACTAATTGAAATTAATAATTAAGCCTTGATTAATTAATATTCCTAATTGATAATACACATCAGCACATTTCAACTCGAACAGAAGGAGAAAAACAACTCAACTCAGTCGATGACGTCACTTACTTCGATGACTTAATTCTTACGGAGAAAACTAAATTTCATACGGTAAAAAACCGTTGTGACTACGGATTTACTTCGTAACTTTTATGGTTTTGCACAACCAACCCAGCTGCCGGTTTAAAACCGTAAATTTTACGGGATTTTTTTTACAGTGTACGTAGCCTTTGAGATACGGAATCATAAAGTATTTCTTATTCTTCTATTAATTACAGTATATGTTTCTCATTTATACGTCATCACAGTCCCGATTCATTCGTATGCATTGCAATTCGTTTAGATCACGTCGATGTCAAATAGACTTTTCATTTATACGTCGTTTTAGCGTCAGTTCCATGAAAGACGTATACACGGTTCTTTACTGCACATAGATTAAGTTAGTTGCACAATTAAGCGCACAACAATATCAATGACAATGTATCAGATATATTTTCCATATTCAAGTGCAATTACGTATTTAAACCAGTGGAAAAATTCTCCCCTCAACTGTCTCGGATACTAATACAAAATGGTTCGTTTTGTGTTTCATTGCTCCTGGACATCTTCTTTGACCCCAATGGAACGAAAATTCGATCCCCATTTACAGTGTTTGCGACAAGATCACATGCTAAATTCCGTTCATCTACGTCGTTGCATATTTGAGTTATCTCATTCACATGCACACGAAAAGACAGAACTACGGACGGGTGATGCGTGATGATGATTGATGGATTTCAATCATCATCAATCATCACCAGTCATCATCAATCATTGATGGATTTCATTCAAAATTAGATATATATTTACAAATCTGGTGATAATACCAGATGCCAAATTTCATCCATCAGTTTGAATCATTTTAGAAATATGACATTCACGTACATTGAGATAGATAGACAGACAATCTTCC
>BGPR01048726.1:0-11482 GCA_013235015.1 Araneus ventricosus
TTCCCAAGACTCTGTTTTCTGCTACTATTGTCGTCATTTTTCAGAAAATGGTAGCATTTCAGATTATAAATGTGATACCTTTATAGTTGCAGTTTACAGACAGTAGAAAAAATGCTACGGGAAAAGTGAAAAAGAGAATCGTCTTTTGTAGCACCAATTGAGCTTTTCTCACTGTAAAGCAGTAGAAAATTATGAAGCACACAACTCAACCCTAGAAAAGGGCTCCGTTATTTCGCAAATAACTAAGGAGCATGCAATGCTAATTAAAAAAATCGACACTACTTGGTTACATTATGCGAAATCTTATTAACAATAGCTCAGCAAAAGATTGGTGTTAGAGAAAGTGGCTCACTGTTTCGTGCATCTGCCATAGATATTGAAAGTGAAAGTATTGATTACGGACCGCATAGTGGTAATTTTTTATCTCTTCTAGCCTTAGTAGGAAATCACGACGAAGTTATTGCTCGAAGAATTCGACACGGACCTGGAAACGCAAAATAACACACCATTCTGTGAAAAATGCCCTGCTAGATATTATGGCTGATGAAGTAAAAAATAAAATATTTGAAGAGATGCAGGCAGCTGAATATTTTGTCATTCTTGCTGACGAGACAAAAGATTTAAGCAAGAAAGAACAGCTATCTATAGCTGTGCGTTATCTCTACGATGGAAACATTCATGAAGAATTTTTATGCATTTAAGAATTAGAAACAATGGACGCCGAAGGTCTGTCATGAAAAATTATAAATGTTATGAAAGATAGAGTAAATTTTCAGAATTGTATCGGACAGGCTTATGATGGTGCCTCTGTAGTATCCGGCAAGCATGCAGGAGTTAATGCGATAATAAAAGACCGTGTGGCTCCACTAGCAAATTATATCCTTTGTTTTAATCATAGACTTAACTTGGTTCTACTTGACGTTGCTACGTCAATTCAATGCGTAAGGAATTGCTTATCATTATTGCAAAAACTTTATGTATTTGTAAGTTGCAGTAACATACACACCAAATGGATCAAAATGCAAACTGACAGAGGTTTAATAGTCATGGAATTAAAACAAATCTCAAATACTCGGTGGGCATGCCAAGCATCAATGCTACGGACTGTTTGTAAAAGATTTATGCTTTTGTATGAACTGTTGTCAGATGTGATTGAAAATGACAGCAACTCTGACAGGGTCATAGAAGCTCGGGGACTACTTTATCCATGTTCCCCAGATTTCATTAAAACGTTGTTCGCACTGCGACATATTTTTGAGTTCACAAAGAATACCTCTGAACTTCTCCAGAGCCCAGAATTAGACTATTCTGATGCTCTGGGACTTTTAGAAGTTCTTCAAGAAAGACTAAATGATTGTAGAACGGATACTACCATGCAAAATCTTTGGAGCCAAGCTGCCAACGTCTGTCACGATTTAGGAATGCATGATTTGGAAGAAAGCTGCGCTATGCAGACAGAAACCGAGAGACACCCACAGCGTGCGAAACAATTTCCAAGCTATCTGAAAAATTTTATAGTGGATTGTCCTGTGCAAAGGGAGAAACTCCAGAACAGAGGAGATTTCAGAAGGTATATTATTTATATATTCCCATAATTTTATTCAATGTTTATATATACAGCGCCGTCTTATACAAAGGACTAATTGAGCTGTAGCCCAGGGGATAAAACAAACATGTATAGCCAAAGGCGCTTAAAAATTCACTACAACGGTTTAATTTTGATTTTGAACAAACTGTTTATTTAATAATAGTTTTAAATATTTAAAAAGTAAAAATATTCTTAGGGCTAGTAACTAGACAGCTATCGCATTTCAAAAAATATTCATATAAAGAAAATCAGTGAAAAAATACTAAATTTTGAGTGTATATATATGTATATTTTGTATTTAAGGTATCCGACTACGTTGAAAACCCATTTTTGACCGAAAATCACAATTTTTTTTGTCTTATCTGAAAGACTATTGTTTTTAGTTTTCAAAACAGTTTTTATTTTACATCTATGATGATCAGAAGTGAAATTAGAGATATTTTAGTAGAACTTGACAGTTGGAAATGGAATAGTAAATAATACGATAAAGAAGCATTTTTCATTGTTTCTACTTAAGATATTTACATTTTATTGTTTATTTTTGTTTATACTATTTTCCATATACCAGATATTATTTTGAAAGATTTTGAGTGTGAATTTCTTTGTATTCTATGACATTGTTGCAAATTTAGGTAATTTTGAATCATTGCAGTATCTTGATTTTCCGTTAATGATGTAATTTTTGATAATAAACCTAGGAAAAGTACATAAATTGTACTTATGATCAATATCAATCACTAAAAATATCTCTAGATCAACTAATAGGCATTATCCCAGTGGCAGAAACACCGCGACGCAGCGTCGTACGTCGCAGATTTTGGACAGTATCTGCAGACTATTTTGTAATAAAGTTTATCATGTGCTCATAAAATAAATCCCATCATGAAAAATACAGTCGGACCTCTATTTAACGAAGCCGCTAAATCCCGAAAAAAAGTTCGTTATATGGAAAATTCGTTAAACAGAGATTCACCTTTTAAAATACTTACAAACTATACAAAACACATACCAACAATACAATACTACACAAAACAGATTTTAAACTCATAAACATTAAATATTATTTTAAAAAGTAATTAATCGCACCTTTATTTTGTAAATTAATATCTATTTGTTTTGTATATCTTACCCATCAAAAAGAAATCTGCAAGGAAAACAAAATAAAGCAAAACATTGTCCGGGATTACACTGAATTTTCAATTTAAAGAAAATAATTTTATATTAAAATTGATGAATTTTAATGACATTATCGCATTTATTATAACAATTAATTTTAAGCATAACATCACCACATGTGTCCTTAAATTTAATTACTGATAAAGTCTATTAATTTTGTTTGAGTTTTTTGTTTGAAAAAGTGTTTTCTCTCATAATACGTCTCGCATCTTTGCAATGCACCAAAAGCCCCTTCAGGCGTATTTTCTTCAAACTGTAATCAGCGTCGGGTTGTTTCAAATGATTTTAGCATTTCATCATACGAAGGTTTGTTGATTTCTGCATCATAATCATTTCCATCTACATCATCTTCGTCACAATTCATTGCTGTATTGTTTTTATTTTTCACACTGTCCAAAATATCCAATTCAGTTAGTGTTTCCGAGGTTTCAGCTTCAGAATCAAGTGAAAGAAAATCATCAGTCAGCACATCATCGTTTTTCTTTGATGCTCAAAAACTTTCGCTTTGACATTTTCGACCTACAAGAAAGGAAATTACCAGCACGACTCTGATCAACAATCTAGAAAACGGGAGACTAGTTTAAGGACACGAGACAGTTCCATTGAGGGTGAAAAGGGAATATTGAAAGTTTTTCTAGTGAAGTGGACAGTGTGTGTGGATAAAAGTTGCACTTCCTGGATGAAATGCAAAGAATGACAGCCATTTTACTGCTCTCGGCGGAGTTAGGCGACTGGTAAAGCCAGTTCAAGGTCATTTATCACCATATAATGTGTTTAAAGAAAGAATAAATTTGAAATTTTCAGAAATATTTTGAGAAATAGGGAGAAAAAAATGTTGGATCACAAGAAAAAGTTCGTTAAATAGAGAATGCAGTTCGCTATTTGGAGGTTATTTTACAAAGAAATTCGCAAAATGTTCTTGGTTCCAAGGAAAAGTTCGCAAAAGAGAGAAATTCGCAAAATAGAGGTTCGTTAAATAAAGGTCCGATTGTATCAGTTATTAATCACACTTTCTAAAGAACTTAGCAATTATTATATAACTCACATTGCTAAAATATGCAATCCTCTCGCAATCTTCGTCCCCCCCCCCACTTCTTCCTGTGCTGAATGGGCTTTCCTATCTAACCTAGTGACTGCGATTTGACCTTGAAGTACACTAACTGCCTCATATCGGTATTGGTCACGGCCAATGTTTTCTCGCGTTTCTGGCACGGAACCTTTGGTTTCTGGAAATAGCACGTGGTTTTCACTTTGAGATGGTTGCGTATATAGTTAAATTCGTTGTTTTGATTGCGATGCTACATTATTATGAAAAAACTTAAAGCAGCATTATTTACGCCAACCTGAAAATAAACCTCCGAAGTTTCGATCGATCTGTAAGTATGCGAATCAATCATTTTTTAGAAACGGGAGCGAAAAAAGAACAAATTCTGAAATTGATAAAGACGAGGAACAGAGTTCAAGCCAACATTGCTCCAATTTTAAACGTTCTAAGCATTAGTTAAGAAATGTGGAATTCATTATTATACACACTTTCAAAATGTATCTACATATGTGCAAATGCAAAATTCCATAAAATCAAAAGTTGTATCGAGAATTTTAGAGGAAGACAGCTCTATTCTTCCTTATTTTAAATAATAAACAATGATACTATGAAATCTTATATATGTATAATTGCAGAGCAATTTATCAGTTTGCATACAAACCATTAAAATGCATATCAGGATAAATGTGCTACAAAGTTTCAGAGTTTTTGTTTCGTAAAAAAAGCAATTATCGCATTTTAAATTAAAAACATACAAGAAAGACATTTTTTGGCATACTTAATTTTTTTTATAATAAGCAGGAGGCATAAATTTTTAAATAACATCTAACATATTGAAGAATATTTCATTTATATGAGCTAGTGATGTATGTATTGTTTTGAAAAATTCACCAAAACAGAAAGACACCAAGTGCTGTGTTTAAAACGGAAAAGTACCCAAATATAATTTTCTGCATATGTATTTGCATAGTATGCTTAATATTACTTCTGAAACAACTTGATACTTCATTATTGTCAATCATCTGCCCAAAGAAAAGATTGATCTTCATATGCTTTTGTTTATTAATTTATACAATTATATTATACAAATAATAAAGATGTTATATGGTTTTAAATTTATGTTTGTCGTATTTTAATAGTTGTAGGTTTATATAAATATTTCAAAAAAAGAAAGCAAAATATTTATAGTCGCGCACTATTCTGCAGACTATTTTTAAGAGACCCAACCTTCATTGCAGACTATTGAAAAGTATTCTGCCACTGGGGGCATTATAAAGTTATTTGACTGAAAAACAATATTCAAATCTATCGTTGGCGGCTGAATGATAGAAAGCGATAATGACATATAAGGCTCAAGAAAATGACTAAAAAAATTTCCAATCTGAAAATTTAAAAAAATGTGCTAAGCTGGCAAAAACTAAGGACTAGCCTACAAAACTGGGGAGTATTGAAGAAAAATTCTTTTTTCTTCTCATTGTAAATTAAAAACATAAACTTTAAACTCATTTTTCTCGAAATGTGATTTTTTGCCAAATTTTCATTTTCCAAACACGATAACTAAAATTAAACTTAAAATATCCGTCTCAAGTTTGGCATACATATTATTTATTATATTGTCTAGGTAATCAACCAAAATATAAGTGACATAATGCTCCATTAAAAAGTTATGTAGCTTTGAATGTTGAAAAAAGGCCAAAATTCTTTAAAAATTCACGATTTCACACTAAAGCTCTTATAATTTACATGCTTTTAGATACATTGCAAACCTTTTGCTTCAGGACCTAGCTAATAGTTGAAGGATCATATATAATAAAGGATTTATCATTCTGATCATTTCTTATTGAACGAGAGTGTTTAAAAAAAGTTCAAATTTAGTGCAAAAAATCTAAGTTTTTTCAAATTTTTTAAAATATATTTAATTCATTTAACTTTTTTCTATGATTTATTAAGTTTTAACATAAATGTCATACAAAAATATTGCTTCAAATATCATTATTTAAAAAAAGGCCTCCGAACGTAGTCGGATACCTTAAATATATATGAATGTAAGCTGTCACACAAAATCCTATTTTGAAAAGGTGGTGATTTTTGAGATTATAAGGCATTAAACAGAGAACAGGTGACTTTTTTCCCTCAATTATTTTATTTGGTAGGTATTTACTTTAAGCCCAAGACTTTCAAATTCGTAGTTACGGTTCTGATAGGGCGCCAAATCACTCTAGCCCAGGGCTCTAAATTTTTTAAGACGGCCCTGTGCGTATATATATATATCAATTTATGATTTTGTTTCAGGGAAATGTTTTTAGTCATTGATAGGCTCAAAAAGGAAATTGAACGACGTTTTTTCAATGATAATAAAATTATAATGTTGGGCATTAAAGCTTTGGTACCAGAGTCAACAACATTTTTGAAGACAGAAGATATCGTTGCTTTTGGTCGATTGTACCGCAGCAAATCACAAGATCTGAAAATAGAACTGGAGAATATGCGTCGTGTTTTTGCAAGGAAACCAGATGCATCTAAGCCGAAAACATTATTACAACTGCAGCAGTACATTTCCCGAGCTGCTGACGCATTTTACGAAATGAATAGATTGATAAAAATTGCATGCACTCTACCAGTGTCAACATGTGCGTGCGAAAGAAGTTTTAGCACATTGTGAATTGTAAAAAATTGTATGCGCACGAACATGGTTCAGAATAGGCTTCAAAGCCTCATGATCTTAGGAGTGCATAGTAGCAGGTCAAGGAAATTAGATTTGCATAATATAGTAGAAAAGTTTGATACATTGTATCCAAAAAGCCGAATTCAGCTGCACTGATGTCATTAAAACCTACTATCACTATGAGCTGATTTATCATATTTTAGAATAAAACCTAACAATTTTGTGGTTATGTCTGTTTTGTTGTACCACATTTATTTATTATGATTTAAAAGTCTTATTTTTTTCTTTTCAGGGATGAGATTGGCAAAAAAGCAAAAAGACTGAAATCATACGCGAGCAAAACATTTGTACTATAATTTATACGCGAAAGATGTTATAAGAAGTAAAACATCAGAACACGCAACATGATCAAAATATTACACTATAATAATTAATAACTTAATTATTTATAATTCAGTATGTATAAATAAAAAAAGAATATTAAATTATTATTAAATCATTCACATTAAAAGTTAACAAACAAGTTTAACACATCATCAGGTGCATCAGAAAATACAAAATTAGACATTAAAATATATTTACCACCTGTACATCACTGAGATTCATACAGACAACAGAAGTCCGAGAAGAATTATATTTAATAGCCTTTTATAAAAGTTAGCTCAAAAAATAAATAAAAATAAGGACAAATAATTTCTTTTGCTTCATGCAATTATGTAAAGTGTATCAGCTCTTTATAAATTATAATAATGTATCATATACTGATTTCTGTTTTATTTCTTTTATTTTTATAAATTTTTGCAAAAGTAACAGCACAATGATTTTGTACCTTATAAAGCAAGAGGGGTCGAGATATTGTACAATTACAATGACAGATTTATTTAGCATTATTGCTATTTGAAACCCTTTGAAACATTTCCTTAATTGTTAAAGAAATGGTTTTATTTCGTTTTTTTTTTATTTGTATGGCTTTTGTTGGTAACAGATCTCCATTAACACGATTCACCCCTTGTTTTGGAGGCCTCTTTGACATATTTTTCTTCAATAAAGGATGTGTTTGCATCCTCTGCAAGTTTATTTTCAGTAGAGGTTAAAGTTTTTGCACAGTCTTCATTAGTATCTCTCTGTTTAATTACTAGCATAGTTGTCGGGACTACACTATCTCTAGAATGCCTAGGTAAATCATGTTTTATTTTTTTTATTTATGTCTTATTCTCTGCTTTTTTGTTGCATTTGCACACAACTTTTTAGCTGCCTCTTTTGACAGGAGTTTCTTTTTTATGTAGTTTATTTATTTGTTTTTGTTCCATTTTTTTATTTCTTCATCTTGGTACGCCCTACAAGATGACTTTAAGTTTCCAACTAATTTTTTTTCAACATGTTCATGCATTTTTTTTTTTTTTTTTTACAATATGCCACAGAGGTTTTGTTTTCTGCAAAAAGGTGGTATTAAATACTTTGAATGGCACTGAATGTTGGAATGTTCATCCTTGTAGATATAATGTTGATTCGTCAGTAGAAGATGAATCAGCTAGTTTCCTAGCCGGTGGAGTTAAGCCGCACATCGCATGTGCGGCTTTTCCCAGAATTTTTTCATATTTTCCCAGAATTTTCTTTCGTAAACGGAAGATAGGAAGGTTTCTTTTCTTTGTGTGAAAGCGGAATTTTCGGAAGAAAAAGCAAATTTTTGCGGTTTTATAAAAAAAACCGGAATTTTCAGAGAAAAAAGACAAAAAGCGGAATTTCTTCAAAATACCAAAAAAGCGGAAATTCGCGAAAAAGCGGAAGAATCTCATCCCTGTCTTTTATAATGTGAAATGTACCATTGGAGATATTTGGGAATGGACGCAAAACTGCGCTAAATATTTAAATTAAATGCTTTTTTCACGGTTTAATATATCCACATGCTCTAATATGCTTACATGCAAAACACATGCAATGAATGTAGACAGAAAAATGTTAAAATTTTGTTTCAAAAAGTGTCATCTACAATAACGCATGTTATCGTAGTTGAATTCAAATATTTATAATTTGACCGTCGGATCCTATTTCTTTGTTTTGTTTGAGCTGAGTTAAATTTAAAATAGCTCTGATAAAGGAAACCCTTAAAATTAGGTGATTTGAGGCTATTTTCAGCGGTGGTGAGTAATTATTTCCTTTGAAATATATATAATCATATTAATAATCTAAATACATAAGAAAATCTCTACAGATATTGACAATATTTTTGTATCCCGTTTTTGCAGCGGGTTATTCAAATAGTAGGTAACTAAAAATCTGGAGAAAATTTGAGAAGGTTATAATTATGCCCTTCTTTCCCCCTGTACAGCAGGTCGTGTGCCCCCCCCCCGTCGGGCGGACTCTACCGCCACTCCTGTTGATTATAATTGATATATCCATTATTAATTGCCATAAACTTGATGAAATCATTTTTTCTCAAATTTATAGTGATTCATTTATATTAGTTATTCTCGACTTCTCACTCTTTAATATGTTTCATAATTCAGTGCCATAATTTTTATTAAATCTTGCAATATTTGTTTTCTCTCAGACGCCACCTCTAATATCTAAACAAAACTGAGTAAAATTAAGAAATTGATTGAAAATCGTGTTCTGAATAATATTAAAAAGTTGTGTTATCATCTGGAATATGCAACTGTAAAAAATATTCATAATTTTAGTCGGTACGAAGTGAGTTTAAACTCGCCTACGAAATTCAGTGTTTACAAACATAAAACAAGTCAAATTAAATAAAAATGCGCACTTAATTTGTATGCGACATTAAGTTTTTATTTAAGAGATTGGTTAATTTTTTTCAAAAGCGTTTATGCTGAGCAACGAGATAAAAATTAAACACAACAAAATCACTATTTTTATGTCACCACGAATTTTTTTAAAAACAATTTACTGAATCTACATCGTGTCATTATTATATTCAAACCATTATTCAGAGGAATAATATCTTTATCAATATCAAACAAAGTTAAAATGCAAGGCGGATTATATGGAAATAGGTAAAGTAGGCAATTGCCTAAGAAAGAGCCCCACAGCTTTAGGGGGGGGGGCGAGGAATCGGGATTTGTTTATTTAATATTGTGCTTACATTCGATTCAAGAGGCCAGGTACACTAGCTTATTCAAATTAAAATCAAGAATCGTTTCAATTTCAGAACATTATTCTAAGTATTTTTTCCAAGTTTAAATACGCTCGTAGTCCAGAGTTTTTTCAGTTGACTAACTGACCACACGTCAACAGTCCCGGTAAATTTGGTATTAGAGTATTTAGATAATGTTAAAAAAGTTTTGTGATCTTTTACTATTTTATTTAAAATTACTTTTAAGTTTAAATTTTTAGACACAAAATACTAAAACCAACTCCCTTGAAGATGACCAGCTGTTAAATATTTTGTTACTTCAATTTGGCGTAATATTTGCTACTCAAAAACTGCTTAAATAGAGATAAACAGGGCCATATTTCCCATAGGGTCAACCTAGGCCATGGCCTATGGCGTAAATATAAAAGAAATTACTATACAGCATTCACAAATTCCAGTATTATTATGGAAATGACATGCTAAACTTTGTTTTTAAGCACATCCATAACATTAAATAAACTGGTGGCATCGTGCATTCGCTGCAACTATGGAGGTAGGCAACATAAATAATGTGCCACCAGTTTCCAGAATTAAGTTCCTTGGCCTAGGGTATAGAAATTAGGGAGGGGAAAGGGGGTCCTAGAAAATTTTTATTGCCTGAGGACCTCTCTAAGGTTTTAATCCGAGTCTGGTTAAATAAGACATTGATATAAAATGCACTTACTTTTCATGAAAATTGGCAAGAGGAATGGCTCCGATCTTCGTCAAAAACACACGCGATGGTTTCGTCTACAGAGAGAAATGGCGAGTGTAGTTATGTTCATGTCCCATCAAAACCGGTTCACTCCTCAGAAAACTGGACCCCGTCCCCCTTTTTCTCAGAAGAATTTCTGACGGTGATTTATCCCCTCCTTCCCCTGTAGCAAAGAATGTACAGCTCTTATAAGTTCTTTGCCTATAGTCATTGCTTTTAGATATGGTAACCTTATCTCTTGTCTGTTTTTGAAAGAAATGAACAAGAGTTATGGTTAGGTACTGGCAGTCGTAGTAGCCCATTGGTTAGAGAAGTTGATCGCTGTCTGGAGGTTCCCGGTTCGAATCTGGGTTTTTTTTTCTTTTGCCGATGAAACCACCTTAGCTTTAATTGAAGATAAATGTTCAATTCTTTGATAATTTTATTTAACTTATAAAAACTGTTTTATATTTTGTATTTTTTCTTGACAATTACATAAACAAGAATACCTTAAAAATCTCTTTATGTACCCTACGTATGAATCTTATGATACACTTTTATTTAACGTGACTTATTTAATCATTAACTCCTCGCGCCAATTCACACAGCAAAATTTAACGCGCGGTGTATTTTGTACAAAATATAATTCTACATTTCTAGGTGAGAAGATTAATGTTTTATCAGATTAGTTTTAAGTCAAATAGTAGAAGCATGCTTTACAATAAATAAAAAGCACTTAAAATAGGCGTTTATGACAATATTACCCAATAATATCAATTTGTGCAATGCATATTGAAGATTTGCAGATTTATAAATTTTTGTACAATTATAATAAAATAACGCAAGCAAGAGGTAATAGAAATATTTTAGTTAGAAATTAAACAACTTTAATCTTAAGCTTCAATGGTGTACAAAATACACCAGCGCGAGTAATTAAGGGTTAATGATTTCCTTTACAAGATGGAACTCTCCGTCCAATGGATGGACGGGTTACAAGGATGGAATTTTGCAATCGATTTTTCACTCACTTTCTGACAGTTCACTAGTTTTGAAATTTTCTACACATAAATCAGTTTAGTCAGGCTTATTCAGGGCCGGCCTTTAGCCGATTGGACCAATTGCTCTTAATTGGGTCCCGCGCCGGTGTGCAATCTGCTCTCTGCAGCCTGTAAACAAATACA
>BGPR01048728.1:0-11481 GCA_013235015.1 Araneus ventricosus
AGTCCACTTATGTGGGCGTGGGTTCGAATCCCACTTCTGACAAGTGATGTTTTTATTTTCACTTAACCATTTCAGTTCCAAGCACAGAATTATTCATTCTGAAATTTGGGAAATGTGGTCTTTTTTGGACCTAAGATGAAATTTAAAAAAAAAAAAAACCCTTAAGAACAACAACAACAAAAAAAAAAGCTGAAATAAAATATTTTAGCAAATTTAAAAATAATAAGAATGAAATTGTACCCGTAATTTCATTTAAATTATGTTAAAATTAATTTTTATTTTGTCTTTTTTCGCTGAATGAATTGAAGACACTCAAGTTGGATAAAAGCTTAAAACAAGTTGAATAAAAGCTTATGAAAAAGGTGCAAGGCTAATACTTTTTAGCCCAGTCATATTTTACAGTTTATTTTACTTTCTTAAGCATATCAGTTTCTTTTTTTCACACAATTATAAAATGGGGCGCAAGTCATTTTAGAGTTATAATGACAAATCAAAATTGCTTCATTTGCCTCCATTGACAATTTGTTTCTTTCGTCCGACCATTGAGTTGGCATTAGGGAAAGTATTCTCTCCACATCTGCATTGCGGGTTGGAATAGCAAATACGTATTGGCATGGCCTTATTAGGCATGACTTCTGATCAATATACTTTGTATCTGCAAAACACTTCAGCCGTTTCTCTTGCATATACTCAGTTTCATAGTGTAGAGAGAAAACGGGACAAAAAAGGGACAAATATTAACATGGGATTGAGGGACTGAGTTGCGAAATACGGTGACAGTGGCGTACATATGGGACGTAAGGCAACCCTAGGGATAGTTGATATAAACAGGAAAATGAACGTAATAATATAAAATGAAATATATACATTTCATTTTTAATACTGTTTCCTCCACTATATTACAAAGATTTTCAAACGTTAATTTGATTTTTTTTATTGTTATTCCAAACTTACTGGACACCTAATACAGTAGAACCTCGATCATTTGAACTGATTGGAATCTTAGGGGTCTATTCTGGTACCCCCGGTTGGGGGGGGGGGGGGCACTTTTCCCGGGGGTTAAGTGCGGGAAAAGTGACGTCTCCCAACCCAACCGGAGGTACCAGAATAAACCCGTTAATCACCTCGAATAGTCGAAAACGCGGTTATTAGAAACCAAATTTTAAATAAAGACATATTCTCTTTCGTCAAGGTTTTCCAAAATTATTTATTTTAAATTGTTGCCAAGTGCTGTCAGTTATTAGCATTTTAACAAACTCTTTCAATAGTTGTCAAACGTATTACATGGATTTTTAGAAACAGCGCGAATTTTCTCCAGTCTCGTTTACAGTGCCATTTTTTTCATGAAAATGCATGGAATTTGCCTACCTCAATATTAAAATGCCTAAGAATGGAATATGGTTTTATATTTTCTCTGAATAACTTCTTCTATACTTATAAAAGGCAATGTTTGTGTGCGTGCGTGCGGTGTCCAGACAAATCTATAGCACTCACAGCCATGAAATTTGGCACACAGGTAGACGTAATTGTAACTCAATGCACATCGAAGCCGGAATTTTAAAATTCATTCTAGAAAATCTTTTATTTAATGCTTTGTGCTGTTTTGGGTCATTATTGGCACGTTTACGAAAAACAATCAATGCACTATCGGATCGAACAATTTTCGTTCTAATGAAGTTTGTTTTGAGCTTCAAACGTAATTTACTGAATTTTGAAAAAATTTTTAAAAATAGTCAGTTTTGCCATTGAAATTTTATTTTCGTTTTTAAATTTGGTGCATCCGAAGTTCTAATAACACTATTATTTTCAATTTTTTCCCGTTTTTTTTTAATTAATTTTTTCCTGGTCTGTTGAAAGATATTTTTCTCTAGTAAGCATTCTCCCGCGGATGATTCTTCGGAGCCTTCCCAACATGCATTGTTGCAATTTCTTTGGCTGACGGTGCAGAGCGCAGGATACGTCATAACCTTCAACTGAATGATTTCGATTATTATTTTCGGCAGTATCTTAACGTGGTTTTGATGTCTCGCATATTTTGCTTGCTGTATAATAATCATTTTCACGTTGCAATTTTTTTAATATTGTTTCGGATTAAAGGACTCTATATTGTTCTTCTACATTTGAAATGTCATTATCGCGAAGAAAAATTAGCGGGAAAATCAATAATGTGTATCGTTTGTTTTGTTTGCAGATTTTTTTTTTTTTCCATTGTGTTGAAGTCCTGGTTCCACGGGCAACGCCGTGCGCGTATTGCTAGTCTATCTATACGTATAAAAGGCAATGTTTGCGTGTGTGTGTGTGTGCGTGCGTGTGTGTGTGTGTGCGTGTGTGTGTGTGCGCTTGCGTGTGTGCTTCCGACGTCCAGACGAATCTATCGCACTTACAGCCTTGAAATTTGGCACATAGGTAGTCTTAATGGTGACTCAATGCACCTCGAAGCCGGAATTTTAAAATTTAATCTAGAAAATTTTTTATTTAATGTTTTGTGTTGTTTTGGTTGATTTTTCGCACTAATTTCTAAATAGAATGGTTTTGAATAATTGTACGAAAAAAATAGACACACCATCGAAAAGAGCACACGATTTCCGTTCTAATGAAGTTAGTTTTGAATTTTTAACGTAATTTACTGAATTTTAAGAATTTTTTTAAAAATAGTCACTTTTCAAAAATAAAATTTTCCGGAATTCTTAACACTCTTGCAACCGATGTTCTAATAAAGATATCATTTTCAAAGTTTTTAAAAAATAGTCAGTTTTGCCATCGAAGTTTTATTTTCGTTTTTAAATTTGCTGCATCCAACGTTCTAAGAACACTATTATTTTCAATTTTTTTCAGCTTATAACTGCAACGGTTCTGTCGGATTTAAAACAAGAACGGTTAAAATATCTTTCCCGTTTTTTCTTAATTATTTTTTCCTGGTAAGTTGAAAGATATTTTTCCTCTAGCGAGGCTTGCTCCCTCGACACATCTCCGGGATTTTACGGGCAATTTCATTGGTTGCCGGGCAGGGTGACGTCATAACCTTCAATTGAATGACTTCGATTTTATATTTGGCTTGTTGTATAATAAACATTTTCACGTTGCATTTTTTTAATATTGTTTCGGATTAACGTACTCTGTATTGATTTTCTACAGTTGAAATGTCGCGAAGAAAAATAAGCGGGAAAATCAATAATGTGTATCTTTTGTCCAGTTTTCAGAACTTTTCATGTCATTGTGGGAGCGTTTTTTTTCTTCATTTTGTTGAAGTCCTGATTCCACGGGCAACGCCATGCGCGTACTACTAGTGGCTTATAATTATGACTACCGATCTTTTACGTGCCTTCGCATCGTGAAAATGACTTCTATGACAACTTTGGCATCCTTTTCTGAAATTGAAAAACGTAGTTCGATTTTCTGGCACTGGCTCAGTTAATAGAGACCGGTTGATAGAGGCCCAGATAATCGATGTTCTTCTGCATACGAAATTTGCCAATGAAAAAAAAAGAATATGAGTAGATTCAACCACTTGACCTACGAATTTATTTTACTTCCAAATTAAATAACACATCCTGTTTGGGACATTTATTCTTACTTCAACTCACATAAGATCTTAAAGGATACCTGAGATACTTAACCGTGTCCAAGTGATTTGCCTCTTTTAAATTAAATTATCTCTGGTTTAATTGTAGATTTAACTACCAAAAATTCTGCAATTCAGTTAACGTCAGATTTGTAGTTAAAAGCAAAGTTTAATCGCTTATAAAAGAAAAGATACTTGAGATATTTAATCGTGTTAAATTGAATATTGTGTTTTAAGTTAATCGCTACTGCGAATCACTGTTTATATGTCTTTCAAGGGACTGACGAGAAACAACGCGTAAATGAAAAGACGTACGTATAATCGAAATTTTACTAAACAACTTTGATTATTACAAATTTGATGATACTAATGCAAATTCATTTAAAATCAATAGTTTTAAAGTCTTTTAAGATATACTTGTCTCTTCATATAGCATAGTATGGAAATCAATAAATAAATTTTAATTTTAAACATTCATCGTAAAAATGTGAAAAATCGTACCTTTATTGCATACCTTGAGCACTAATTATACATTTCGTAATTTATTCGATTTATGTGCATGCCGCTAGGCCTTTATTTGGAAATGGTGTGGAGGAAAAGATCTTACGCCCCCGCCCCATGCTTTCTTGGAAAAGTTGTTCTCTTCATAGGAACGGAGAAATAATGACTGATGCAGAAAAAAAATGCGCATTTTAGAGCGGGACAAAATGACGTATAACCGAAGCTTTTCGTCGTATAAACGAAGTGATGTATCATTACAATGAATGCGAATGAATCGGGACTGTGATGAGACGACGTATAAATGAGAAACGTAAAATGTTGCTTCACTGTACTTTGATTGAAATGCAGATTTAACTATCAAAAATTCCATAATTCGGTACGCAAGTCATGGTTGCTGGCGAAGCGGTGAAAAGCAAACTTTAACCGTTTAACAAATCTCGAAATAGAAAATAAGTCACGAAGTCAAATAAAAGTTGTTTTAGGCATCATTCAGTTATCATGGAAATAAATCAGCAAGCAGTGCATTTTAAGAACGTGGAAAAGTCTGAAACGAAAAAAGAAAAATTAAAATAAGGTCAATCCACCTTTGCCATGTATCACACAGGCCCGGAGACAGGACAGCATTGTTAAATTTGCCCGGCTGGCGAATTTCCAAAACAGTGTTTCTTTCCTCAAGTAAGCATTGTTTATTTTATTGTGAATTGAATAAAGCCGGGTTCTTTGACCCCGACGCATTCGCTCTCCCAGTTGCATAGAAAGGCAAAAAACCCCAGGTCCGTTTGTGTTTCTGCCTAATTGCTATTACTAGACATGACAGGGTCGCTTTAAACAGGTGATTAAAGACGTGACTCACGACACACGGTTTTCTTTCAAACCTTTCAAGTTCACAACATATTTCGTTCTGAAAATTACTAAATTTATTTCACAAATGCGTATTAGACATGCAGCAGATCATAAATATATAAAGGAAAAAAATTTAGCATTTTTTTATTTTCAAGAAATTTGTGGTTTCACAGTGAAACCAATGAACGGTAACGGTCTATTTTTTCCTTCGAATAAGTTATCATCGAAATGCAATTTAAATTATGAATTTAATACGTGAGTATTCAGGAAATTCAACCTTCGTAAAATTCAATACTTTCGAAGACTCAATTTTTTAAAAAATATCAATTTGTGCAAGAACCCTCATCATTAAGCAATTTAGCTCTTTAATGCCGATATCTTTCTGAATACTAATGGTATTGAACTGGAATTTTTATATAAGTTAGCCTATATATCTGACTCTTAAGTTATGAACGAAAAACTACGTCACGTTTCGCCCATGCGCAGTAAAACAATGTTCAATGTGTGGCTTCAATGCGAAACCAATGAACGCGAAAAGGTTGGAACAAATGAATGACATTTGTTCAACAAATGTGTATCCGTGTGTCCCATTTGTCAAAATCCATCTTTTTTTAAAATCATTCTTTATCTCTGTTCACCGTCTTCTGTTATCAATGGCTAATCTAGAATTTTTGTCTGGGGGAGGTTGAGGTCATAAAAATTTTGTATCCTCGTGACGTCATGGCTTATGTAAGTCCAAATACTTTAACTTTGTCCACCTGTTAATAAAAATCACAAAGGTCACTACAATGCTTTCGATAATGGAATAAAAACACAATGAAATAACTAGCCAAAAAATGTTTCGACCGCTATAACTCTACAAGTGCGAGTGGACCAGGAAGAGGTCAAAATTTTAACGTTAACATATCTCAGTTAAAATGAGATTATTGTTAGCTTTCATTAATCATTTGGAACTGATTTCAAGCTCAGTGAAAACTTTTTACTCTTACAATTCTTAAGAATTTGTAACTCTAATTGCTCTTATAAAATACTTATTACCCTACAAATTAGAAATGATAAGGAATTGCGAAACCTGCTGCTGAATAACTAAAAATATTTAGCGTAAAATTTCCGCCTTTATGAAACTTTCATGAATTGTGAAATTCGCATAACTTTTCGATTTTCCAAATCACTTTACTATATGAAACACATATCAACCATTATCCACTTTTATTTATCACTAGAAATCCGAGACCACGCAACCTGAACCAAAAATATTCCATTTATCGCCGATACTTTGATTAAATCGCATTC
The DNA here is from genome assembly GCA_013235015.1 of Araneus ventricosus. NCBI lineage: Eukaryota > Metazoa > Arthropoda > Arachnida > Araneae > Araneidae > Araneus > Araneus ventricosus. The sequence continues at coordinate 6,200 of BGPR01048728.1, forward strand.
GATTTCTGCTTATTCTTTTTCATTGCCAGATTCCCCGACCCGCTCGAAATAATATCTCGTTAAAAAAGACAATGAGAATTAGAAAATAAAAAAAATCGTCTGCTATTGCTTCCGTCCAGCCTCTGACTCTCTGATTCCGTGACAAAAGAAAGGGCGACGCCTACCCGAAGGAACTGGCAATGATCCAATGACCTTTCTTTCCGTGAATTAGAGGTTTCACCGTCTCCACAGAAAATGGGATCAAGATTGCCAAGAACATTTTCTAGGGGACCGTTAGTCCAACCCATTACGTGTTCTGCACGCCACGGGGTGCTTGTGCTACTGTACCACTCGAACGAAAAAAAAAAAGCTAAGACAAATGTCCCCTGTTCCATTACCATGCTGCACCTGACATTGAACATGGCGTGCTTGTGGTCGTTGGGTGTTAAAACACCCCATAAATGATTAACGGACTGATTTTGTGTCACCTCCCACCAGATTTCTTTTCTCTGCGTGTCTAATTCCTTGGTTCATTTTCGGGGAAATCTGTGTTGCTACATCTGAATGAAAATTTTTGTTGGGATTTACGGGAAACTAATTAATGAAACAATGGACTTTCGTATAACTAGGGTTACCATATTTCCGGATTTTGTCCTGACAGTCCGTATTTCAAACTCACATCCGGATTAGTCTCTGGATCTTAAAAATGTCCGGATTTACACCAGCGAAAGCGACGAGAGAGAAATTTGATTATAAATGGGAAAATCTGAAGTATTCGAAAAGGCTGACATCAGCAAATGAAAGAAAATTCATTGCTTACACTGTTTACATCCATTGTTGATGAGCCCTCTTTACCAGGATCCAGTTCGAACTGAAAATTAAAATGTTTGTTTTTAAAAGTTTTGTTTTAATTCTGTATTTCATTACTATAATTTTGAATTACTAAACATTAATAATTAACATTAATATTACATTAATAAAAGTTGTATATTCTTTGCAATCTGAAGTCTCTCTTACATTGTTTTCCCTTCCTCAAACTCTGTGCTAGTTTTATGAAAGAGGTAGCATTTATAATTTTACACTATACTTTGACCCCCCCCCCATCTCCAAGATCTTTCAATCCCCCCTCCGGTGTGTTCGAATTTCAAGTAAAAATATTATGGTAACCCTACGTATAACGCTCTCACATATAACGTGAATTCATATAAATCGGACAGGTAATACAAGTAATGCGACAGATAATACAGGTAATCCATACAGGCAATCCAATTCTTTATTAAGCCTAGGAAGGGCAGGATTCTCAAGTAGGCAACTATCTAGGCACATTACCTTCAAGGTGATTCAAGTTAGTGCTTTCATTTGATTTACAAGAACCAAGTTCTCTTCGCGTCTAATTACTTCGGTCGTTTTCGGGGAAAACTGTGTTACTACATCTGAATGAAATTTTTTGTTGGAGATTTACGGAGAACGGATTAATGAAACGATGAACTTTCGTATAACGCTCGCCCATATAACGTGGATTCGTATAAATTGAAGGAAAAAATGCGACTAGTTCTCATACAGGTAATCCAATTCCTTATTACTGGTAAGAAGGGCAGGATTCTCAAATATGCAAAGTAGGCAACTATCTAGGCACATTACTTCAAGGTGATTCAAGTTAGTGCTTTCATTTGATTTACAAGAACCAAGTTCTCTTCTTGTCTAATTTCTTGGGTCGTTTTCGGGGAAAACTGTGTTACTACATCTGAATGAAATTTTTTGTTCTGGATTTACGGGAAATGGATTAACGAAACGATGTACTTTCGTATAGCGCTCTTCCATATAACGTGGATTCGTATATATCGACGGAAATATCCGCGGTCCATTAAGTTGGGAACCGCTGACCTAGACAGTTCAATTTTCTTCGCTGTGTAATTAGAAAACAAACTCTGATTTGGGAATGTGTTGGTGTTTTGTCTCAACTAAGAGTCCAACTTGAGGAACATATCTCCCAGGAACTAACTTCCAGGAACATAGTAATTTTGAAATTTCTTGTGCTTCTTTTATTTGGCACTTGTAGTATTACATCATAGACAACGTGTAGTCTGATGTTAGATGATTGGAGGTTTTGCCATGTGATTGTACCATCACATGAGCTGAGCCCATTATGGAGTCTATGAAGGGATGGAATTTTTGCTTATTTTAATATACATAAATAAAAGTCATTATGGGTATATATGTGTGTATGTGGGTATGTTCCTCATCTCCTCCTAAACTACTGCAGCAATCTCAACCAAACTTTGCACACTTATTATTTAAGACAAAGGGAAGATTATTGTCAACTTTTCGAAGTCCGGAAGTTAATTAAACAGTCAGTTAATTAGAAATTAACCGAAACCGTTTTTCCGTATTAACTTCGAAGCAAATTATCTCCCAAAAATATTTTTATGCCATCTTAAAGTTCAAAATTTTACCTTTTCAATGATACCAATTTTATATGTGTGAAATGTTTTCTACATCTTTTAATAATCTTTGAAAATGTAATAAATAAATTATTACAGAAGACGATTCTTAAATAAATCAAATTTAATGATACTTCGTTTCTAGGCAACGGTGAGACTTTGAACAAATTTCTTTTTATTTCTGTAAATATTTTAAAAAGAAGTGAAGGATGACTGTCAACTTTAAAAGGACCAAAAGTTAATTAAATTTTTTAAATTAAAAATTAAACAAGGTTTTGCGGTTTTTTTGTGATATATTTCGAAAGTGTTATGTTGCGATACTATTTTTATACTATACTAGCTGTTACCCGCGACTTCGTGCGCGAAGAATTTGAATTGCTACTTTTTTTAAATTTACGAATGTAAATGTTTCGTTATATATAGAAAGGGGAAGTCAAAAGTTCTGACGGTTGATAACACATAATTGGACGACTAATTTAATTCTCTGTTACTGTAAATTACATCATTGTACTCAATGGTATCATCTGCTCTTTGGAATATATCATCCACCATGCTATATGTCATCTGCTTCTACTGTTTAAAAGAATACATAAGACAAAATATACCTTCCTATTATAAAAACTCTGACAACCATATCATATACGTCAATGGACGATCCTGGTTTGTTTATTTTGGATTCATAGACCGTTTTCCGGTAACCTTCCGATTTAAGCAATCGCCAAATCTATTTGGCAACTGTATCAAGCGCCAAGCTGGAAATAAAGGTGAATTAGTTCAAAGTCTAACCGTTGCCTAGCAACGGAGTAGCTATAAATATTCGTTATTTCAAAATCGTCTGCACGCATTTTAAAGTTTTGGAACTTTTAAAAATTAATAACAATCGAAGGGAAAATGTCAGAGAAATAAAATTAGTATCATTGAAAAGGTAAAAATTTGAACTTTAAGATGGTATAAAAATAGTTTTTGTCGGACAGTTTGCTCCGAAGTTACGGCGGAAAAACGATTTCGGTTATTTTCTAATTAACTGACTGTTTAATTAACTTTGGGACTTGGAAAAGTTCATAAGTATCTTCCCCTTCTCTTAAATAATAAGTGTACAAAATTTGGTTGAAAACCGTCCATTGGTTTAGGAGGAGATGTGGAACATAGCCACATACATACCCACCCACATACCCACCCACATACCCACAATGACTTTTATTTATATTAAGATTAAAGTTTAAAAATAGGTTTTAAGTGACACGAATTTCATTTGCATTAAAAATTGTTGCTCTCATTTCAATAACTAAAAAAAATTCAATTGTGTATAAAATTCACACTTTGTAGCAATGTATTTTTTATTCTTAAAGAACAAGAATACGTATGAAGAGCTGTTGCTAGAACTTATATACAAAATTCTGGAAGAATACTAAAGAAAAGTTTAAAAGCAGACGATTCATAATTTATATCGGGAACAACTATTGATCTGGTTTATTTTGACGCTTTTTTTAATGAAAATTTAACTATTTAATTAATTTACCCAAAACATTAGTCAAAATCCTTCTTATATTTCACTATTTATGAACGAAATTCGAAGTAAAAACGTTTCAGACGATAAAGGAATTTTTGTATTATAATTATCTATACAAAAATAGTTTTTTCATTAAAAACATTAGACGTAAAAGTGTTTTAATCCCGACCAATGCCGGGCATAACAGCTAATAAGTTTATAAATGGGATGGATCAAATCAGTTAAGTGATCCATTTGAATTTATAACTTATAGGTTATTTATCTTTTTAAAAAACGTTATACAAAAGCCGCCACACAACTGCCAGGTTAGCAAATAAAATACTTAAAATACTTCCAATGGCATTCTAATTTTTTCATTATAATTACAATAGGTATTAATAACAGTTGTAATGCAGTCTGATATTAATAATAGTATCTTTTTATTTTAATATAGAATATATTCTATTGTTGGCTCAACTGGTTAAAAGCAGCTTTTTCTTTATCCTTTTCTCAAATATTCAGTTTCCTTTGCTTTGGACTTGAATAATTAATCTAGATTTGCTCGCATTTTTTCAACTGCTATTTCAAATGTTTAGAAAATTCAATAATAAATAAGTTATAACTATTATGCTTGAAAGAAATAGGAAAAATCCTGTACATCTAAAAAATTCATTTTAATGTCATTAATTATAATGAGAAAAACATTCAGAATAATTAAATTTCATTTAGTCACAAACGTCTATTAGTAACATGAGTTACAGCATCCCAAGGTCAGACCGCAGCGAAATAATCTTAGCCAGACTGAATGCCGTTCCTCTTCCACATGCTTAATTTGCGGGAAGCCTTTCATGTCTCCGCGTCCAGAAAAAGATCGGATTGGGAGAACGAAATTAGAAAGCTCGCTCCAGGGGGATTTGAAAACGAAAGTTGATAGCGGGAAAAAGTGATACTTGAAAGTTTGTTGGCTTCCTTCAATGCGAACGTGGATGTTCAGATATAATTAAGGGAATTTCATGGCATCATCGCTGGCAGATGCAACTTTGCATTTGGAATAAAATAGAAGATAAAATTTCATCAAGTTCTGTATTGATTTTAGATTCATTTTAACTCTGCCTTAATTTTATTATTTGATACTTTGAGGATGGTTTTTTTTAATATTTGTGCTTAATTTTATGAGAATTTTAATCACATCTTATGCTATTTATTGTTGAGTTTTGATATTTATTGAATTTTATCTTGTATTTTCGATGTTTGTTATGTTTAGTGCTTTTTCAGTACAATTTTGTTCTTGGTTTGTTTTATTCATCTTAAACGCATTTTTTTTCAAGAAAAAGTTCTTTTACACCAGAACGAATATAGTAACAGGCTATGAC
>BGPR01048729.1:0-11481 GCA_013235015.1 Araneus ventricosus
GTTGAAAGGCCATCGTAATGGTGTGTAAGTAAATATATTTTGGAGGTACAAAAGTAAATTTTCACTTTTTCATTCCTCAGTGGATTGGAAGTTTACTACTGAATATATGATGAATTAAAGTATTTCTGAGTTTTAAGCGTAAATCTAGCTTTTATATGATATACTATGTTTTGCAGAATCTTAATTCTAAGTGGATTAATTTTTAGATTATTTAGAAAAAGTCAAGTTAGGAAAACTTGACCCTAAAAAGTTAAGGATACTTGACCCTATCCAAAGTCATTGCAGCTCCAATGCCGTAGCCGACCGAAGCACATTTTGTGGTTGGGGTCAGTTTTCTGGTGAGTGTAGTTTGTTGTCAAAATGACAACTCAAATATAGTGAATAATTACTTAAAAATTTTTTGGTTAGTAATTACTTAAAGAATAAAATTTCTTTTTAATAAGATAATTTCAAATAATGCAAATAATTAATTTAGTAAGAATTTTGACCTTTAAGTTATTATTGGGACTTAAACCAGAAAAACTGCGTTGTATGCAGGTAGTGAAATTCTCCCTTGCGTCTGGTGCAGCAGTTCTACCGACCCGCATTTTGAAGTAAAAAATGTTCTGGTACAACAGTAAGGAAATGGTTAAAACGAATTGAAATTTAATTAATCGATTTTTTTCGCTCCTGAAAGAAAGTTTTATTTATTTATTTATTATTTGAATAAAAATTTTTGCTTGAACTATTTGTCATCGTTTGCTTTTATTTAATGTTTCGCCATTTCTATTGAGTTTGTCTTTCTATCTTGATTTTAATTTTCTCTTAAAATGTATTTTTGTTCTTTTGCTTTTAATTTTCTTTAAATATTAGAAAAACAGAATAAGCCTATTAAACTTCTCTGTTTTTAGCTTAGTACAATATTTTTAAATCTTTTTTCATTTTGATGTTATTCTTTTTTTTCCAAATTTCTTTACCTCGCTAACGCTAAAGCTAGGTTCCCAGTTCCATTGCTGTAATATTTATCATTTAATTAAATCAATATTTAATTTTTTATTAAATTTTGAACAAATTTAATTAATAACTAGATTTAATTCAATGATTGGACTAATTTAATTTATTAACTAGATTTTATTAATTACAACTGCGTTTTATAGATTACATATTATTTTTTATTAGTTTCATTAATATTTTTCGATAATAAAAGACTTTTGTAATTCAGTTGTATTAACTTAATATCTGGAATTCCGCGTAAATACAAATTATCAAAAGTATTTAAATACTCTTTGCATGTACGGTCAAATATCCCTACCCATAGGATCAAGTATCAGGTTAGGGATACTTGACCATAGGCGATTCCATGAAATATACTTATTTTATGATTAAATGAGATATCAGTTTAGCATAAGTACATTTATCCTCTTTATAAAAACAAATCTTTTAATGATAATAAAAAATCAAATATTCGAGAAATATAATACACTCATGTCCATAAATTAAGGATAATGAAGTTCAGGCAAAGAAAGAGACAGAAGCAAAACAAATTTGACTTATTTGTAAAGTCTATTTATTAAACAAAAGGTAAAGAGCAAAACAGATGCTATATGTTTCACATAATTAATAAAAATTGCGATTTTTACTCCCTGGAGCAAATTTCAAAAAAGTACCTATTTACAAAAAACAGTATAACATGGTTAGTATGATGGTTAATACGGAGTATGTCTCCCGGACGATGCAATACAGGCCTTACAACGCCTAGGCATGCTGAGTATCAAATTATCAATCTGATCTTGGGGAATATTACACCACTCATCAAGCAATGCCCTCCGAAGTTCCGGTAGATAGGTGGGAGGGGGTTGACGGGCTGCAATTCGTCGGCCAAGCATGTCCCACACATGCTCTATTGGATTCAAGTCCGGTGAGTATGCCGGCCAGTCCATACGGGTGATATCCTCCGATTGAAGGCATTCGTCTACAATGTTTGCACGGTGAGGACGGGCGTTCTCATCCATAAACAGAAATTCAGCACCCATGGCGCCCCGAAACAAACGTACATGTTGTTCCAGAATGACATCCCGATAGATGTGGCCTGTCATTGTTACACTCTGAACATGCAGGTCAGTTCTGGAACCAAGAATAATTCCTCCCCAAACGAGCCATCCTGCACCACCGTAACAGTGTCGTTTAATGGTGTTCTCTTGGTGGTAACGGGTACCTGGCGCTCTCCATATGAAAGTCTGGCGAGAATCAGACTGCAAACTAAACCTGGACTCGCCGGAAAACATCACACAAGACCACTGTTGCGGTGTCCACAATGCATGCTCTCTACTCCAGGCTAATCGCAGGCGACAGTGAGTTTCGGTAAGTGGAACACATCTGACAGGCCTACGAGCATATAGAACAATGTGCCCTAAGCATCTGTACACGGTCTGCCTTGAAACTGTCGTACCGGTAGCTGAAGAGAGCTGACGAGACAGGTCTGATGCTGTGCTCCGTCTGTTTCTTTTGGCAGTAACTGCCAAATACCGGTCCTCATTTGGCGTTGTAACTCGGGGGCGACCTGTGCTGTAGCATCTACTCACATTACCATCATCTTGGAATCGTTGCCAAAGCCTGGAGATGACACTCTGGACGATTCCAAGTTCCTCGGATACTTCCAGCTGGGTGCGTCCACATTCCAGTCGTCCGATAATTCTACGACGTACAAAATCATCCTAATGCTTCCATTGTGCCATAACTATGCGGTTATTGCACTGAAAGGCTTTTAAAGCGCTTCTGAACAATTTTACTTCTTTGCCACCATTCCTTATATACCCTTCTCTTACACTCTCGTCATTGTGACGTACTATCCGCGCCATCTGGTGGTTTCCTGTAATTTGCATATTCTTCTTCAAGATGTGTGTCATAATTCTAAAGGTGAAATTTTTATTTTAGAGTTCAATTTCTGTGTGATTCTGAATTATCCTTAATTTATGGACATGAGTGTAAAAAGAAAAGTATGGTCAAGTATCTCTAGCTTCTCCTAACCGTGATATTGTGGTGTGAGAAATCCGTGTTACTTTCAGTGAAGTTGAGGTAATTGTATTTAATGAACAACAGCCAGTGTATATTTTTAAATTTCATTAGAAATAATGATGATATATAAATTATGTTTGTTTCTTATGTGAAAAGGAAAGTGGACATTTTTTAAAAAGTTCTTATCCATTTTCTTCGAATGTCTAGGAACTACATAAATTCAAGATTTCTTATTAAATATGAGCTTCTTGCAGATCTATAATACGATATTGAATCGCAACATTTGCGTGCGTTTTGCTCTTTTATCTTAGATGTCTAGTCCTGATTAAGACACTTTATCACCCATCCCGTTCCAAATTTCCACATCAATGTGGGCGGGCATTGTGAAACGGGACCCCAACAGAGAAAAAAGCAAGCACCTTTCCTTTGTTCATGAATAATAATGGGTCATCTTGGATTTCGAACTCACGAACATCTCACCTCGAAGCAACCACCTAAGTTAAGTTAACCCTCTGAGCGTTTCGCACGTATTTCTACGTCGACCTTGGACTATCCCATAAGCGGATAACACGCATTTCAACGTGTGGTCAGAGACACGCCGAAAGCGGTCAGCCCGGAAATATACGTCTCTTGTGAACTGTCTCTAAAGCGCGATAAACGTATTTTTCCGAATTTCTTCCCCCTTCCGTGGTTTGACATTTTGATTCATTAGCTGGGTAGGGTAGCGGTAGACACAATGAGTGCTGATAAGAATGTACTTACTGCAAATTAGAGATATCACAGGATCCAAGACCCGACACCCCTTTGGCTTGGGGCATTTTAACGCTATCTGCATTGAGGTCTTCTTTCAAAAAGAAGGTCAGTTTTGGATTTTTTTTTCTAGTTGTGTGTGTCCGAATTTGGATTCTGTATAAGTCCGGTTTAATATTTGTCAGCCTGGATTGAAATTGTATTATGTTTCAAGTGTTTTCCCTGTAATACACTTATGTTATATAAGATTTTATTTCAATGCATCAATGTTTTAATCGAATTGTTAAGTAAAATAGATTTTGTTGCCCAATCTCTTTCAATACCCCATTCAAGCATAGAAAAATTTGAGAAGCCGGGGGTGATAAGAAAAGAGGGGGGTTGTTTATTTCGTTATATAACATTGAATTGAAAAAAAATAACTAAGGTTTAGGTGTGATTTTTTTAAAACTATAGCAGTTTTTTTTCTAGATGAGTTTTCTATATTACACTACTTAGAATTTCTTTTAAATTCATCAAAATGAAATAAATTCCGAAAAAAAAACAATTATTTTTTCAAATAATTATTATTCAATTTATTTTTTGCTCACTTTGAACAAACATTGAAACAAATGTTAAAGAAAAGGGATGAAAATTTTATTTTTTATGTTTTAAAATATTGTATTTTTGTTAGAGAAAATTTTGGTTTACATGGAAACGTAAAGAATAATATCAACTAAATTTAACGTTTCAGTGATCTTAACAGACTTTTAGTTATCTTATTAAGAGTCTGATAACATCTGCAGTTTAAGTTTATTTCAATAGTCAGTGAAAATGTTTATTTCTTTTTTAAAATGTAAGAACACAAAACCATTTCTAAGAAAATATCAATGCTTACTTCAATGATACTGTATTTATGCACTAGTTCCTTGAGCGTTATAGTTTTGCGGATATGCATTTTTCATTAAGTGATCAAATCTAAATGCCTGAATTACATTGCTTTTGGTAGCTCTTATGCCAATTGCGAGCTGAATTTTAATAGATGCTATGAGACAAGAATCCACTAATATGTGTTACAAACCTACACTATATGCCCAAAAGTATCCGGACACTTGCAGATTTTCACATTTTTTAGAATTTCTCCGGAATGGTTTAACCGACTGCATTTAAACTTCGGACATGTAAAGAATAGACAATAACTCACATTTTACATTGAAGATTCGGTCTTGAGGGCAATTAGGGGACCGTCTATAAACTGTTGAAGATAAAAACGCTTTTGGTCCACCCCGCTTCACAGAATACTGCTAACAAGATGAAACTTTTAGAAATGGTAATGTTTAAAGTGCATAATATATACAGGAATTTTTGTAAACTCAGCGCAAATATTTGGGAAGATATAAAGGTTTTCTTTAAAAATCTCATATTTTCCCACCTGTTTTTTGCTTATAAAATGCAGAGTTTTCTGTTATATTATGCGAAACTTACAGAGAAGATGACAATATGTTAGAGAAGCATTTGTGTAAAACTTCGGAAAAGAATTTTTGAATATTACAGGAATTATGAGCAATTTTAGTAAATAGTGTTTTACTGCCCATGCGCGAAACATAGTTTAATTTTTCTTTCACAACTTTAAAGCCAGATATATAGGGCAACTTATATAAAAACATTCAGTTCAATATCATTAGTATTCAGAAAGATATTGGCATTACAACGAGCAAAATCTTAGCTCCTGTCGAAGAGAAGCTAAAAGATGAGGGGTTGTACACAAATTGATATTTTTTAAACTTATATCTTTAAATAGTTATATTGAATTGTATAGTGGTTAGAATTTGCTGAATCATCTAATATTCACAAATAAATAAAAAGAATATGTATGTAGAATTATTAAAATATTTTAAGAAAAGAAATTAATTAGATAAAAAATCGTTTCGCCATAAAATAAATATATATAAAAATATTGTTTGGCTGTAAAATTGTAATATGTAACTTGTTAATAATCATTTAAATAATATAATTAAAGTAATAAAATGTTTGTTATTTATAGTGCCTTATTGTACTTCGTTCAGTTACGTATTGCTGCATTGTTGGATTCAAGTAACTTTGTTACTATTTTCGGCCCAATTCTAGTTGTAAAAAATATTTTAAAATATCAAATATTTTTTTCAAGTGAAAAGTTCAATTCTTAAAGTTTTTTGAACCATGGTATTTGCTACAGGGAAGAAGAGATTCTGTTTGGTGGAGATAAGCCTGTAGAAAAGTCAACATAATGGCGTTATATATATCCGACAATAGTTGAAGTACATCAAAAATAAATGGGCAAAGCAGCATTGCCAGTTTATTTTAACATTTTGAAATTAAAACTAAAAAGAACATAAGTATTTCCCAAGTCCTTTTATAGATTTTTTTATACCAAAAATGTTCCTAAATTATAAGTTTCAGATTATAAATAACGTATCTATTAATACAACAAATAGATAATATAGATATTTTAAAGGCATGTACAAACACAATTAGGAACAAAAGCAGAAATATGTATTGATCGTATTTAAAAAATGGATTTAATAAGACAGTTTTTTTAAGGATACATTTATTAAAGATGTACTAAAAAGCAGAAAATTTGCAATTGTAGTATTTTCTTCTTTTGGTTTTAACTTATAATATTTCATTATTACATATATAATTATGGAATCTTCTGATGATCAATTTGAATTCCATTACGATTAAGCGTATTAGTATAAAATCAATCGGTTAACTGATAGTAGAAATGAAAGTAATAAATAAGTATTATTATCGAGAATATATGTGTCTGATTTTAGAATATTAACTTACAGGAAATGATGAAAAATCGATCTGAAATTAACGTTAAAATAAATAAGTCAATTCATTTTAAGTAAAAAAAATAATCTGAGTGCATGGCCAGGTATTTAAATGCCACCAAAACATGGAAGAAGTAAAGAGTAGGAAGGTTTAAAGTAAACTTATGTAGTTTGCTTTAACTTGTGCGATGGCCAAAGTGTTGAATCTCGTTTTCGAGGTTGGAGGGTTCCAGGTCGTAGCCGAACCTCTGAGTTCCGACGTGCATGTGGGCCGTTTGCGTAAAACTATGCGTAGGGGCAATCGTCCCGCTGGTGCGGTGCGGTGGTTTAGGCGAGGATGCCATCTGAGGTGTCGTCCTCGTCGGCGACCACGGTTCGAAATTACAGTCCGACTCAAAATGACTGTGTTGGTTTCCGAAACAGACGTTAATCTATAATTTAACCTCTGAGTGGTTCGGTCTTCTTTGTAAAGCGATTCCAAAAGCGAGCGATTAAGAACCTTTATCTGTTTTTTAAAGTGTGCCTTCCTCCCAACAGAAAATGTTCCGAAAGCATGCAGATCAGTCTCTTCCCCTCTGAACTAAGGAACGATCAGCACCCCCCATGGAGGGATAACCACAAGAATCTGTTATTCAGCTTGGAACCTATTCAAACTACAGTGCCAGGGGAATTCAGGGGGTATTTATCTGGCCTGGGTTTATTGCTTTCGGAAAGAATCCCGCTCTGGCGGCGTATTTGAATCTTCAGATACCTCATTCACATATTGCCCGTGTCCATAACACAGTAATAAAAATAAACGCCGTTGAATACGGGCAAATGCCAGACCGTTGGGCCAAAAAATGAAAGCTATACTTATTTTTTATGTTGTGAGTTTCTAAAAATATAAACATCATTGAAGTTGCATGAAAGCTGATATTCTTTAGATGTCTGTGACTTCAATTTATTTGTTGTTTATTAATAGTTTATTATTTTAGATATTGGCTGTACTTCTTATTATTAGTTGTCTTTTTTATATTCTTGACTTCAATTTATTTTCAGTCTACACGTCAATTATATTATTGAATGCAGATAAAAAATAATTTCCCTAATTTTAAGATCCAACAACAATGCCATTTATATATATATATCCGCATAATCTCATTGGCACTATAAAACTTTTCATATTGTTTCTTGATTTAGTATTCATTTAAAGGTAGAAAATTTAGACCGATCCACAAAATATAAACAGCAGCAACAAGGATTAATCCGTTTGTATGCACATAAACACTTATTATATAAAGATAGTCACATAATAATCTATATTCAAAATAGCAAATAATCAATATATATGAAGGATTCAAATAGCCTTCGCAACCCTGAATAATGTTTTAAATAAAATAATATGCTACAAGCCTTTTGTAGTAAACTCGTTACATATGCGTTTTAAGAGAACAAGGTTAATTCTCAAACTAAAGGTTACATTTTGGCTTAATGCGCTAAATATTGGAAGGAAATAGCTTATTCATATACCTTTATTTAGTACGCAGAGATTATCTTCTATTATAATGAAACGGAAATTTAATTCACCTGAAATTTGAACTTTGATTACTATTGTCCAGGTACTGAGAGCATCAGTCGTAAATTTTTCAAAATTAAATTTAGGGAACGGTCAAATATGCATGCTTGCCAAGGGGAAGGGGATATGCAGATTTATTTTTGCTGACAAGGGAGGAAGGGGGAGTATAGAGAGATGCTTACGAAGATATTAAAATCACTTTATTTCAGAGAAAATCTCTTTATAACTTGCAAATAATTTAATTTAAAAAAAAATTAGAGATTTGAAAAAAAAAGATAAGTTGGCAAAAGAAAATTGATTTTTTGTAAGCTTAAACTTGAAATTATGGGAAATTAAACACATTTTTTTTTTTTTCATTTAAGCCGAGTTAGAGTTTTTTTACTTTCTCGTACACAGTATACAAGAGAAAATTGTAATCAAAAAAATTCGAACTCGAGATTTTTGACGAATCTCCATGTTTAGACCTCCCTGAGTCCGAAAAAACACAATTTTGGAATTATGTCTGTCTGTGTCTGTGGTACGATAACTCGAAAACTATTAGAGCTACAGGGATGAAATTTAGTATGTGGTCTTTAAACATAAGTTTTAGGTTTCTGTCAAATTGCGACAAAATCCGTCAGGGAAGTCTGTCATCAGCGGTCACATGAACACTATAACTGAAAACTTGAATAGCTAGATGAATAAAATTTGGTACACAGTTTATCATCGCAGATAATAAGTCCGTGTAAACTTTTGGGCCAAATCCGTCAAGGGTTGACTGTCTGTCGGTCTGTATAATCGCGTACTTGTAAAATTACATCCTAAACCCTTTGGCTTAGATAAATAAAATTGTTATGACGTTTGCTAATAATGATTATAGGTCTGTACTAAAATTTCGTTTGAATCGGTAACGAAAAGGCGTTCAAATTGCATAATTAATTTTTCTAATCCGATTCTCCATACGCATGCGTGCAGAGTAATAATCTCTGTGCATGGAAGGATTACATCCCACTTTCCCTGTTTTGCTGCGTACTGGGAAGCAATCTGCTGCGCATGCGCAAATATTGAACAAGGTCTTCTCCTGTTTTTTCTTCTCTGCACACGGAGCTTGTGCGTGGCTACAGTTTGATGAAAAAAAATATTGCTAAATTTTTAATACATACGCATCTCTTTCAATATGATTTTTCACCTAAATATTTTACTATCACTACTCAATCTACAATGAAAAACCTTCTGATAGTCATTGTGAATTCTGAGTTACAGTAAGGTTCGATTTTTTTATCCAGGCAGGAGGAGGAAATGACAAATGTTTGAAGTATACGAGAAAGTTTGGGGAGGTCACTCCCATGGTTTTATTTGAATTAAATCCTAAAATTTTTAAAATTAGATTATTATTGTTATACGTTTGTAAAAAAAAAAGAATGGGGAGGTGCGGTTGCTTACGTAATTATAAGAGGGGGTTTGCGGTTGCTTATTTTTTTTGCTTGCTGACAAGGGAGGGTCAAAATACCAAAAAAATGCGTACGTAATATTAGAACGGCCCCTTTGGTCTTTATTTATAATTTTTTTTTTATCGAAATGTAATGGCATATTGAGTTTCAGGGGCATTAAAGTTTTTTTTGCAGTGAAACAGAAATTGGACAGTGGGTTAAAAGACCCCATACCAAATTTCATTTATCTAGATGGTTGCGTTTAGGAATTATCGTGTTCACAAGCATGCGATTACAGAAACCAACAGGCAGTTAACGCGTCGAGGATTTCGTCCAAAACTTGTACAGGCTTACATTCTAATTTTGAAACTGTGTACCATTTTTATCTATCTAGCTGTTGAGGTTTGAGTTATCGTGTTCATATGAAGACCCTAACCGACAAATTTCCGTTTACGAGGACTTTATCAAAATTGATTGATGTAATTTTGTATAAATTCGCCACACCAGGCCCTACGCCTTTCACAAGCTAACCGTTTTTTGAGTTACCGTGTCTACAAACCAAAATTCCAAAATGTGTTCTTGACTAGGAGGGTCTAAAAGTGGAGATAATCAAAATCTCGTGTTGAAATTTACGATCGAGATTATAATACTTTCTCTTTTATAACTTCACGTGGCTAGAAAGTAAAACGATCAAACTCTTTTTCTACAATTTTACGAAAATGCGCTAAGTACAGTAAAGTATGAATTTTTTTTTCTACAGATAATTTTGCAAACTACAGAATCAAAGTATAAGGAGAAAAAATATACCCTATTCGAAATTAATAACAGGTGTTTTTCACAATTCTATAAAATGTCTTGGCGTCATCGAGTGAATCTTAAAAACATTTTTAAGGGCCTTTTCATACCAAATATAAAGTAAAATTAACAACATAAATATCATTTCCTTTACTGTTTTTAAAAAATAAAATATAGAGATCTAATTCAAATATATCATACAGTTGAGAAAATAAATAAAGTCTCATTATTATCCTAAGTTAATGTCAGAACAAAAATCCTGTATATAAATCAAATTTTATTTAAAAATTATACTTCTTACAAATCCAGCAGTCGGCAAAGAAGTTGAAGAAACACACGTCTAAGAGTGACGAGTGGAGCTCTACATGATCAATAATTCAATGCCTGAGATACATTATTATTAGAAGTACGTCTTCAAACTCGTTAATAACGTGCCGATGCATCATACACTATATGCCCATGTCCGGACACTTGCAGTATTATTTTTTTTTTTAAATTTCTCGAATGGTTTACCGATGCTTTAAACCAGACATGTAAAAAATAGACATATCACATTTACATTGAGATTCGGTCTGAGGAAGCAATTCAGGGGCCTCTGATCTGATGAAGACAAGGATTTTGGTCCACCTTCACAGAATACTGATAACAGATGCTTTTGAAATGGTAATGTTTAAGTGCATAATATTTACAGGAATTTTTTGTAAACCTGACGCAAATATTTGGGAAGATATAAAGGTTTTCTTAAAATCTCAATTTTCCCACCTGTTTTTTTCTTATAATGCAGGATTTTCTGTTATATTACTGAAACTTACAGAATGACAATATAGTTAAACCATTTGCTAAAACTTCGAAAAAATTTTGATATATACAGAGATTATGAGCAATTTTAGTAAATAGTGTTTTCACTGCAATGCGCGAAACATATTTAATTTTTCTTTCACTTTAAACAGATATATAGCAACTTATATAAAACATTCAGTTCAATATCTAGTATTCTAGAAAGATATCGGCATTACAACAGGCAAAATTTTAGCTCCTGTAGAAGAGAAGCTAAGATGAGGGTTGTACACAAATTGATATTTTTAAAACTTATACTTTAAATAGTTATATTGAATTATATAGCGTTAGAATTTGCTTGCTCATGAACACATATCATTACGTGCATAACTTAAATTCCAGCTAATTA
>BGPR01048730.1:0-11481 GCA_013235015.1 Araneus ventricosus
ATGCAACAAATTTAAAATCAAAAGTAACATCTTGAAGCCAAAACTGGGTATTTTTAAAAAATTTCTCAAAATTCAGTAAATTGCGTTAGGAATTCAAAACTAACTTCATTAGAACGGAAATCGCGTGCTCTTTCCGATGGTCTATCTATTTTTGTCGTACAATTATTTGAAACCATTCTACTGAGAAATTAGTGCGAAAAATCAACCAAAACAACACAAAACATTAAATAAAAAAATTTCTAGATTAAAATTTAAAATTTCGGCTTCGAGGTGCATTCAGTCACCATTGCGACTACCTGTGTGCAAATTTCATGGCTGTAAGTGCGATAGATTCGTCTGGACATCGCAGACAAACACACACACACGCACGCACGCACACAAACATTGCCTTTTATATTAAGTATAGATATAGATATTGATAATTTTACAATAGGTATTATAGATCGTCTCGTTTCGGATCTCTTTTCAAGTTAAGGCCATAGACGACAGGCTATGCAATTAACCTTTAAAGACACCGCTACCAATAAAGAAAGGCAATTCTCATAAGTATAAGTGGATGGCGGTGTTTTCTTAACTTCTATTCTGAATAGTCGAAAACGGTGTTTGATTTTATTTTGGTTTTGAAAATATAGTTAAGTGATTGGAAAATGTAATTCACAAATTGTTGACATTCGAATAAAAAGTCGTGCTGCCATCTGGTGTCATACTATAGAACTAAAGCGACTTAACACAAACTAAAGCATTCTAAATCCTTCTTTTATAAATTTAAGAGCAATTTTTATTTATATAGTCTTTGTTTAGTATGGAGCTAATAAATACAGATTACATAAATAAAAGTTGCATTTATATTTGTATGAAAACGCTGTATAAATATATAATAAGATGCACGATATAAGTATCTCTTGCATGCGCGCGACCGCTGGAAGGTTAAAAAAAATATGTTAATGGTGACACACCTGAATTTTATAAACTTCCAGGAAGTTACTGTAAGCGCAAATCAATTCCCATTTTTTGAAAATCGAAAATTGCAATTGAATTTTTTTCTTCATTCAAAAATTAACTCGTAATGTCTTCATAATACTGAACAAAATCATTATAACAGCAAAATAAGATCAGTTTGGACTGTAAAGGATTTAAAAAAATGTTATAACAAATCACTATTCAGATTATAAGTTATATGAACAACCTTTTAAAGGGTAGAACTTTCCAGAATTGGTCTGTGGATGATTAGATCAATCGTATTTCTTAACCCTTTCAGGGCACAAGCAATTCATATTTTTTCGTGAAGATAATGTTAATGACTGTATAAACCCATTAGGAAAAAAACGATGGGAGGCTGTCTCTGCGAAATGGCCGCTGGGATTGAGGGGCGTAGAATTACTTACCTTACTCAACTGTGACTTACTGAGACTAAAGTAGCTGTATATGATATGTGACTCTCTATGTAAAATTCTTCGTGATTTTCACCAATTTTGCAACTCGACTGTGATTAAACTATGATTACAAATTCTAAAATTAATTTTGCAATCTTCAATGTCCACCTTTCTCTGTTAAATGAAACTAAAACCAACTCTCTGCGTTATTTGCTTGCGGAGCTATAAGCGTTTAAAAATACCACGAAAAGCGTCATAATTTTTTTCTTTCCAACACACCTTTAGATCACTATGGAGATACGCAAGTCTATGTAAAAAAATAGAATTTCTGCTGCCATCTATTTTCTTTATTAGATACTAAAAGCGATTTCTTTCTAATAAATCGTCAAAAGACTACGGTCTGGATAAGAATAAGCTCATAAAAATGTTGTTTCGATGAGAAACCACCGCCCTCACAAAAGGTTAAACGTGATCTGGCATTTGCGCTTTTTGTCATTAAAGATTTTAAAATGCTTTTTGTTATTTAACTTGATATGTTTGTATTTGTAAAGATGGAGTTTTGTAATAGAATTTGCACTCATTTCCTGATGTGCTAGAGATATGGAATTTTGTAGATTTGTGTTTTTTCGATGACAATACTCTATTTTAATATTTTCAGAATTGATTATCAGTTAACCTTCTTACACCGAACGGGACGGCCCCGAGCCGTCTAAAAATTTCCCCTTAACAGCGACGAAGCCCGTTCGGAGGCGTTTGGCTTCTTTTGAGGGGAGGTTCTGAGATCGCTTAGGAGATGAGCGCGGTAGGGGGTCCAATTATCCTTGCCAACCACAGCCCATCCCCGTGCCCTTTAAAGGAAGGTCATAGCAGGGGTGGGATAAATGACCACCCAGGTTGGAAGAGTCCAATTCATGTCGCTTCCTCCCCAAAAGTCCCGGTTTTAAAGGAGCTAGAAGAGAAAAGTCGCCTCGGGTTTAAAGAGTTAATGGATGAATTTAATTAAATTTTGGATTGACAAGTGGCGGCATCTGGAAGGAAATTTGAGGAAAAAATAATTTTAAGATTCCATACTATTTATAATAATGAATTATATATCAAAGACTAAAGAGCAGAAAATAATTAAAGTTAAAAATTTCAACGGATCAGTACACTATTATAAGAGTGTTTTTAATTAAATTTATTATCATTCTCTGTTCATTGAGAAAAAGACCGAAGTACATTATTCATAATTTATGTCTTATAGACTCTTTATGAAACCAGAATTCGGTCATTTTTTCATTTTCTAGTCAAAGGTAAATTATTTTCTAAACTGTTCTGTTATTCGCATTGACACTTCATGGTTAATCCTCCGCTGCGTATCCCACGATTTTCTCAGGTTGGAAGTTAGTCTATTTTCAGCTACGGACCATGGTGTCCTAGAGATAAGGTTCAAAGTTCGAAACCCGATTTCAGTGAAGATCCGCCGTGTATGGAACCTGTTACACGTTCATTCATATGTAATGGCTAAACGTGCTCCCGCTGATGTGGTGCTGAAGTTTGAAGAGGGGTGCCACCGCAGATCTGATCATGGTTCAAAATTACGAGATCAGTCCCAAACTACCCGTTGTGTTGCTTCAAAACGGGACGTTCATATAACTAAACTAAACCTCGAGCCTGGTACTGTGAGAAATGTTTTTCGATAATCATGTTTCAATTTGTTTCTTTAATTTACTCAATTTTAACCCTGGAATGGAAGCGCGGAGATGACTCAACCATCTCTCAAATGGAGATCCCACCGCTGCAGAAAGAAGAAAAACCCCTTATTTCTATCTCTGACTTTTACAGACGTTGAGCCAGTTAATGAACAGGCGTCGCCTGTGTAGAGTTTACAGTCTCTGGTTCAGAATTTAATTTTTAAACACTATGAGTCACATTGACACCACATACGAGTCGAGTTGAAGCCCAGGATAAGATTCTGGACTAGGATCATTCTGGAATTGTTTTTTTTTGTGTGTACTAAGTGGTTGAAACAAAACGAAAAATCAAAGAGGAGTCTCACATTTGACACCTGGCTTGCAAGTTTTCCGCTTATAACAAATTCGTTCACTGGGCAACCCGCAGGTGGGAAAAATATGCTAATTGTTTTCCCAGATGTTTTTCAGATGCAGCCCAGATGTGAGGATGAACGCTAACGTTCAGATGGTCTTATGTGGTTGGTGAGGCTCTCTGAAAGTGTGGAGGAATTTCTGGGATTGATCCAGACTTTTTTTTTACACCTAACTGTAACTGAACGTCGATACCTCAGACTGATTCTGGGAGAAACTCTGATCAGACGTATGTTCAGCTGCTAGACTCTCTATACATCCGAATTTTTAAATATGATGAACCCATAACTGGGAACTGTATATAACATCCTTATATTTTATGTAAATAAATATTTACCCTAAATTCAATAGTTGAGCGTGTTCTATCATTCCTACGTTACTTGAGTACGCTGCATGCTCATCTTATAGCTTGCACATAATCAACTATTTATCCATAAAAGTTTTTAAAAGTGTAAATGTATATAGGTTATATGAAAAGTATTTTAATAATTAGAAATTGCTCTTGTGCATTTTCTGCGTTCATGAATTACGCCGACACTTTCAAAAGGGACTAATTTTAGATCAAGGGGTCTATTCTGGTACCCCCAGTTGGGTTGGGTTCCGCACGTTAACAACGGAATCCAACCCAACTCCCAACCCAACCGGTGGTACCAGAATAGACCCTTAAGAGTCTTCCAGGTTTAAACATATCGAAATGAACGAGGTGTTATTTGAAAAAGAGCGATTCAAATGCTGTAGGAGTTCGATTGGAATTACAATCCACCCGTTTGATTTTAGATTTCAAGGAAACAAATTTCATCAACTTTTCTTTCTAAACCTGTCCTTAGACACATTTCAGATGGATTTAGAAGTAAAATAGACATATATTAACTCTTAAAGGTCCAATGTTGTCTTTAAGCAACATGCCCATTTTTGTCTTCTCAAATCTTGAGAATGAGACTGAAGCTCTAATGCCTGTTGATGCCAATAGAATACATGCCGAAAATGTTATTAAACCAATTTACAACATATAAATGGCAGCCTGAGTGCTGATAAAAAATAAAAATAAATCGATGTTTTTCCACTTGAGGCTGCAACTTTTTTTGCTCAGTTTGTACGTTTGAGAATACCATATTTTATTCTACATTGTTGAAAGAAATTCCTTTCCGTATTATTAGTTATTAAAATTCATTTGTGTTTGACATGACAGAATTTTATCAAGGATTTTTTTTTTCTGAATTAAAGCCCAGTGTTGGCATTTGGTAACGAACTGATTTTTAATCATAAACCATACCTGAAACGAAATAGGATTTTTAAAAGTATGTTTCCTATATTTTATTCAAGAAATGAAAATCAAAAATTATTTCAAAATCAATTTTCAAAAAATCGATGTATCAAGGGTTAAATATATCGAAATGAATGAGGTGTTATTTAAAAGAGAAAGTTTCAAGCGCTAAAGGAGTTCGATTGGAATTATAATCGATCCATTCGATTTCAGATTAAAAGGAAACAAATTTCACCATCTTTTTTTTCCTAAACTAGTCCTTCGACATATTTCAGGTGGACTTGAAAGCAAAATAACCATATATTAATGATATACATAGGTGAAAAGGGCAAGAAGCAAAACACGCAACAATATGCATGGCACTTCTGTTTGTTAATTTCAATAAAAATAATCAAATTACACAACTGATTGAAATAATTGTTTGTCTATAATAAATTCTCAATATAAACATTTGTGTGTATGACAAAGCCGTCAGAATTTTCCAGTTTTTAGAAAAAAGTTAGAAAAAATGTCATATCTATTTCAGTGTCATACATTCCAGAAACTTAGCCGAACAAAAGCGAAGTTGAGCTAATCGAAGTCAATAATCTTGACAGTCAGTTTGAAGGGCTGATCAGCCTCGCTCCGTCGCTCGCGCCTTGGCCACCCTGGTCCAGGGGATCGTATGGCTTCCCCAAGAGGGGATCAAGAACGGTCACGTGATCAGCAAGTAGCGGCTATCAAGAGTCCTTTGGCGTCAAACTGGCACTTCCTTCCTTGCCAGGCCAGCCACTCCTCAGGTAAGTCGGCAGAAATTTTTTTCCAATGATTATCTGTGGAAGATAAAATTCTTGCGTTATCTAAATTTTGAGCAATTTAATTAGTTTATGATGCATTAATTAAATTTTAAAATATAGTAAATTTAGAAAATTTTTAAGCTCTTCATCATATGACACATTCGATTTGGGACATTTAATGCTTTGTTCAAAACATTTAAGAAAGTAAAGGACAACTGAGATATTTAACCGATCCTAAATGGATTTTGTTTTTTTAATTTAATTTCTACTTTTGACTAAATTAGAGATTTAAGTATGAAAACTTCTGTAATTCTGTTTAGACAAGTCACTGTTTGAGAAGGAACTTTACTCCTGTTGACAAGTTAAGAAATATCGTCGCTTACCAAGCAACACCACCTGCCTCACTTTTTTGAAATTTCAAAGAGAAAGATTCAAATGAATTTTTCGCGACCAATAACGATGATATCTGAATTTTTTTCACGTCTGGTTGGAACTAAAAAAATTCAGAAATCTTCGTTATTGGTTGCGAAAAATTCATTTGAATCTTCCTCTTTGAAATTTCAAAAAATTGAGACAGGTGGTGTTGTTCGGTAAGTTACTTCAACAGAATGCTTTGTTGATTTATTTGAAATGAAGTATGCTAAATCAACTTCACTTATTTTTCTTTTCGTGAATATTTACTTCTGGATCATACATAAATACGTGCAAATAATTCCAATACAGTTGTTAGATTCCTATAAAATCCGTGTGATACAAATCTTCTGTACGAAACAAAGAACTAGCTCAAAAGAAATTCAGATAAAAAATATACTTTTATTTTATTTTTAAGAGCTGTTATTCATATTGCTTTGTTCCTTGTTTGTAAAGATGGGATCTTTTAATTCATTTTTCACTCACTTCTTGATTGAAGATAGAATTTTGGAATTTGGTACAGCAGTATATTCTCGATGAAAATACAATATTTTAATATTTTAGTTACCAGTTAACCGATTAATTGTAATCAAATTTTGATTTCATGCAATAAAAGTCATGCTGTAGTGAATTCGAGAAAAACTGATCACAAGATTCTCCAATATTTACAAAATAAACTACGGAAAATATTAAAGACTAAAAAAGTAGAAAATAATAAAAATAAAAAGTTTTTATTAGCATACTATAAAGTAGAAAGTAATTGTTTTATCCAAAGTATGATGGTCAAAACCAAATCGTAGAAGTTTGAGGCGCTGAGAACAAAGCTATGAGAAAATTAAGCCAAAACGAAAATCATTAGAAAGGAAGACAAAATCCATCCAACAAAATCAGTCTTAGAAATCAAATTAAGATCTATTTTTTACACAGTTGCTGCCGCTTAAAAGTGATCACTTCGGGACTTAAGAATTTTGATAACATTAACCTTCCAGCGGGCGCGCGTTTTCAAGAGATACTTGTATTTTGCGTCGTCTTACATATTTATATTGTTCTTTTATAAATTTAAATGCAATTTTTATTTATAAAATCTTTGTTTACTATTAAGCTAATAAATACAAATAACATACATAAAGGCTGTATTTATTTTTATCAAACAGCACGATATATTTATGTAATTCGATGCACGATATGTCGTAAAATTTGTGCAGGAAAATTTGTGGAAGGTTAACCGATTGATAACAATAACAGAATTGGGTAAAATAAGCTATATTTTTATCACATCAAGGGAAAAGAAAAAAAAACAATTACCTCAGGCCTATTTATAATTTATTTCAAAAATAGCAATTCAAAAATTCATTAATTGATGCTTCTCCCTGCAATTATTCCTTAACAGTTTACTTATATATTGTTCGTACTGGTACTGTTTTTTAAAATTTGTTAAACGATGCTGCACGCCGCGTTTTAAAATACCGAGTGCTTGCCTCATTCGGCGTTTGTTGGAGAGTTTGCCCCCGTCGGAATCATCAACGTTTATTTCTCGGTCTTGCTCACAAACAGTTAGACCAATTTCAATTCAATTATCGACTTTAACCTTCCAGCGGGCGCGCTTACGTAAATTTTACGACAAATCGTGCATCGTTTTACATACATATATATATATATTTCGTGTTATTTTACAAAAATAAAAGCAACTTTTATTTATGTTATCTGCATTCCTTAACCTAATAGTACACAATGATTTTATAAATAAAATTGCGCTTAAATATATAAAATAACGATATAAATATGTAATACGATGCACAATTCAAGAATCTCTTGCAAACGCGTGCCTGCTGGAAGATTAAAACCGATAACTTCAAATGATATAGTGATAACACTAAATGAATCTTTTTGTGCACATCTGAATATGTTGATTAAGGACCAGAGGTTTTTGATAATATAAAGTGAATGATAACATTAACCGCGATCGCATTAAGCGACGTCCACTGTACATGAATTCTAATTAGCTAAAAGGTTTAAGTTAATTTAAAAATAACAATATAAGAAAAAATATAATTGTTTATTATTCTTAAATTGTGCACATAAAATACTTCAAATACTATTCATTGTTAAAAACAGATCTTAATACATCCAAAAAAAAGTTTTGTCAAGCAGCATAGTCTCAATTAAAATGACCAATAAAGAGTTTGCTCTTTTCAATAGAAGAACATTTTCAGTATTTGATCACACAAACAGCTGAAACATTAATGAATGTCTAATTATTTTTTTGTTTAATTTTAGAAAAGGCCAAACTGAAGAAACAACTTTGTTAAGCATTTAGTAACGGAAGAAGGCTTTGATTGCAGATCTTGATAATACCCCAGAAAGATGGATTTGGAAGAATACAGAATTCACGGTAAGTGTAAGATTTAAGTTGAAAATATGATACACCGTCCAACTCATAGTCACTGGTTTAGCTTTTTGTGGATGCAAATACTCTGTTTTCCGAGGCATTACATAAAATATGGGGTAGATTACTAATTACACTTACCCATCGAGTTACATAGCAGATGGGTTATAGGGCATTTTCGGAAACCAGAAAAGTCGCAACACGAATTCACACTAGATAATATACAGGGTGTCTATAAATTATCTTTACAACTTTAGACTTTAATAACTTCAAAACTATACTAGATAATTACAAACGGTTTTCAACATGTGTCAAGATAACTCATAAAGTTTGTTTTCTAGGTGGCGTAGAATTGACAAAAATGTGAACGACACAGGAGAAAGCTCAGCGTGTAGCCTTGTTCATAAAGACAAAGACCGATACCCGATGCAACGAAACTTTCGGACACAGTATGGAAGGAAACCACAGTCCTGACCAACTATTCGGGCTTAGTATACGTCACTTGTGGAAACAGCTAGTGTTATCCATAAACAGGGGGCGGGTCACCAATCTATTTCAGAAGCCAACGTTGCACTTGGGTATCGGACTTCGTCTCTATAAACCAGGCTACGCACTGAGCTTTCTCTTTGTGGCGTCACCATTTTTCGTCGAATCTGCGTCACCTGGGAAACAAAAAAACTTAATGAGTTATCTTGTCACATGTTGAAAACCGTTTGTTATCATCTAGTACAGTTTTAAAGGCAGGAAGATTCAGATGAATTTTTCGCAACCAATAACGAATATTTCTGAAATTTTTAAGATCTACTATGAACATGAGATCACATGTTTCAACCAGACGTGAAAAAAAATTTAGAAATACTCGTCATTGATTGCAAAAAATTCATATGAATTACTCATTTGAACTCTTTGTTAAATTTCAAAAAAATTGAGATAGGTGGCGTTGCTTGTTAAGCGACGAAGTAGTAGATTTTTTGTAGTTTATTTATCTTCTTCAATTTTTGATGAAAGACATTTTAAAGTAGGAAAAGAAATTGCGTTTTCAATCCAATTAAGGAAACTGGTTGTCCAAATTAGGCCACTGGTTTCCCAAATTGGACCATCGATATCCGTAAGCACAATTCAAGAAAAAATATTTTTCGATTCTCAAATTCACACCAGCACACAATGTATGAACCCAAGTATGACACTTTATGCACTGTATCATTTCTTCCTCTTCCTTTTTTTTTCTCATATATGATATTTTTAAACGCTTTTACTAAGTTCGAAATGTTTCATGTATGTATGTAAAGTTGGAATTTTGTGATCAATTTTTCACTCACTTCTTAATACACTAGAGTTCTGAAATTTTGTATATTTATTTGGTGTTGATGACAATTCAACATTTTAATAATTTTAGAGCTTTTAACTATCAATTTTTCAAAAAAAATTGCAAAATTACGTTTGCATTCGGTAGGTTTCAGGGCGCCATCTATAGTATTTTTCAAGAACTAGAGATCTTCATCGGTTCTAAAGTAATGCTAAAATATAAATGTTACAAAAGGACTTGTCAATGGCTCAATTGGATACATCACGGATATCACATGGCCACTCTTCAGATGTGAACAAGTGTACGATCAAAATTTCCCATCAGTAAAAATAGTGTTATGACATAAATTAAAGACTAAAAACTAGAAAATAATAAATATAAAGAAACTTTAGAAAAAAACGCTTTTATCAATTCATTAAAAAAATAATAATAATTTTTTCTCAAAAATCTGGATGTCAAAGCAAAAATTGTAAAAGCTTGAGGCGCTGAAAACAATAGGAGAAAGATATTAAACCACAATGATTATCATAAGAAACGAAATGTCATTAAACATTCATCATGTAAAATATATTATAAATGTGATTACAATTCTCATTTACTTACAGCTTTTCTACATGCGCCTCACGCTTTTCCAATTTTTGTTTTGACCTCCAGAGTTTTGAGAAAAAATTATTTTCTTTTTCAATGCATTGTTAAAAGGTTTTTTTAAGTTTTTTTATATTTATTATTATTATTCTTTTCGAAACAATATTTGAAGTCTTCAATGTCCTTTCATTGTTCATTTTTGCTTTGGATTTTACTGTCTCGAATTTATGAGGACTACTAGTGATTATAGCTACTTTCTGGGTTATTCCTCTAGTTTGAGAAAATAGTTTATTGATTTAAACAGTCCAATTTAGGCAAGTGTTAGTAATCCAATGTAGGCAACTTTTGGACATTGGATCACTAACAGTCTTATTCTAAACTTATGTTTAAATTATGTTAATAAAATTATTTTAGCAAATTGTAACCAAGCAAGTTTCCTACCTGAAAGATATAAATATGAATTAAGGGAAGTTTTAATTGTGAAAGAGTTAAGAATACGAAAATAATAACAAACAACGATGAGGAGTAAGAATCCGGTGGATGACGTCATCAGAGGCTATTCATCCATGCAGATTCAAAACCAGAATAGGTTTTCTGTAGAGGAAAAAGACTTTAAGGTCTGAATTTAATATGAATTTCTTCTAAGGCCTGAACCTATCCCGGAATATATTGGAAAGAAAAACATTTATCCACGAAGAAGAAATTAAAAACAATTTTTGAAACACCTGAAGATGTAATAACATGTTTTGCGCTTTTCTTAAAACAACTTAAGGACAATTAGTCTTTTGTTAAAATATTTAATTGGAGATATCTAAATCTAATACTTGTTTTCTAACTGCAACCATGTAGCGCTTTCTCTTAAAAATGATTTCATGTACTCCATTTACAATGTTACAACATAATTTGCCTATTTAACGGTGTAAATATTTAATAGAATTGAAGTTATGATACCGATTCAATCTAGGCGCTGACCGAAATTCAATAACTCTAGCCTAGATAATAAATTCACACTGAACAATATGGTGTAATTCTACAAGTAACTATATACAATGACAATCCATGTTGACAGTGAGAGGAAAGCTACCCAAAGTATCATTGCTTCATTAAAATAGTTCTGAACGTGACTCTCATGTATTTTAAAGTAACTGATATTAAGAATTTAAGTTTCAAACATCAGTAATTGGTATTCTGCGAAATGGAATTTTATAATTATAACGAAAGTCATTAGAATGCTTAGCAATCTTTTTATTGCTATAAGAAGCATGGAAACAAACACTCATTGCGTCTTTCATTGGT
>BGPR01048732.1:0-11481 GCA_013235015.1 Araneus ventricosus
ATGGTGAAAAACATGCGAATGTTAATATTATGAGGTGAGAATAACACTGATGGTGAAAAACATGCGAATGTTAACATTGCAATCTTCCATCAGGATTTGTTTGGGTATCCCTTATTTTTCAAGACAGCAGCTTAGTGACGTTCTGATGATCCTACCAATGCTTAATGCTGTTCTTTCTTCATAAAGTGATGCCATGAGGCAATTATAGCTCCAATTAATTCTATTGTTATTTGATAGACGCCTCATTCGTACAAGCGTTTACAAACGGCATCCCGAATTTTCAGTGAGGTTCATGTCGGGGCTGTTTCCAGGCCATCCCAACAATTTTATGTCATTTTTTGTGAATCACCTTCTTCATATGTGGCAAGGGGTGCATCATTTTGTTCAAGAAATAGCGCATCTGATGGAAGATAGAAGTTTTGGTTTCCGGATCGTATCAATGTGCTTTCTAGCGTTTAGTCTGGCATCTAAGGCGGCCCACAGCATCTGTTGACACATATGCTCAGATCATAACACTTGTAGGATTCTTTGTTGTACCTTTGATGACGTAGGGAGGACGTCTCACGTATTTTCTGCCAACAATCCGAGATATTGATATCTTAGTTTCATCACAGCATAGAACTTGTTTCCACTTACCTTCTGTGCTTTGAATGTGTACCGTTAACAACTGTATTCTTTTCTGTCGCTGCTTTTTATTCAGGAATGATTTTTTTTCTGGGAATTCTACTTCTTAGTCCGTGCTGGGATGGTCTTTTCCGTTTCCTTCTGGAACTTACAAAACCTTCAGTTGCACTCAATTTACATTTAATGTTCTTAGATAATGTGATTCTGTCCATGACACACCTCCCTTTTATTCTCCTATCCTCGACAGCTTTTATGCACGCAAAGTGTAACATTTTTATAAGCATTCAGATTCGAAAAACGTTCAAATTTCCAAAAATGTCCGCAACTTTGGCCACCACTTTACGTACAACGCATGCACATAGATCGTGATCACAGCCATTGAAAACTTCCCTTCGCGGGGATAAGATGCTGAGTTGAGTTTTCTTCAATTGGCAAGGGGATTGTTCGCAAGGAATTACTTCCGTTTGGTAGTACAGTAAGTAACCAAAGAAAAATAAGTCAAGTCCTTAAACTTCTGTATACATGATCAATATTTCTGTAGAAATTAGAAAAAAATGTGTAAATCGAATGCGTCCGAATACTTTTGATCAAATAGTGTGTGTTTGATATTTTAGGAAATGTTTTCTTAGTTATTAATGGTTATTTTTTTGTACAGATAATTAGGAATCAAATATGACGCATGATATCGGTGTTGTCAAAAATAATATATAGAGTATAATAATAAATAATATATTAAAGCTATCACAATTTTTTCGATTTCCAG
The DNA here is from genome assembly GCA_013235015.1 of Araneus ventricosus. Classification (NCBI taxonomy): domain Eukaryota; kingdom Metazoa; phylum Arthropoda; class Arachnida; order Araneae; family Araneidae; genus Araneus; species Araneus ventricosus. The sequence continues at coordinate 1,388 of BGPR01048732.1, forward strand.
AAACACTGTGGCACATATAAAAAAATTCCAATATTTATTTAAAGTTCTTTATTTATTCAAAATAAAAGATCCAACTGATTTTTAGTTCGTGATTATCTCAGTATGGATCACGATTTGACAAATTAGATTAAAATATCGAAATTTCATTTAATATCTAAACTGCAGATTTAAATAAAGTTGTACGGAAAATGACAGTCTGTAGGCTTTTACACAGGTTTTGTTCATAAAGGAGATTTTAGTAGTTTCAGCTATTCTAATTTATGAATAATCTACCTTCACAGGAATAATTTGAATTCCACTGAACTTGAAACTATTAAAGGTATACTGTGAAATAAATGTGAAACTTCTTTGTTATAGCATTCAGAGAATGATTAAAGTACCCTTTTAAAAAATTTACCTTCCAGAAAAAAGTGTTCAACGACTGGGGTGCATTGGTTGGCGAACATATTTTGGTAAGTTTCCTATTTGCATGATAATGAAGATACGCCTGTTTCCATTTCGTAGTAGCATCCGTATCGGGACTGAAACAAAGAATTGGAATTGAAATAAACGAAGATGGTTTTGAACATATTTTTGTCATTTTGACGTGAAAATGTTTTTCCGCTCGTTACAGTGATAGTCGGTCGAAATTTCTTGCGTGACAATATACCGTCAGATATGAATCGCGAATAACTACGAGACTAATAATAATGCGAAAAGAATGGTTGACCCCACAACGGATAGATCATGTCTGCAAGAGTTTCTCACATAGATTTGTTTTGCCTGTGACGTCACCGTACTAGTGCAGGCGCATGCGCGTGATTGTTATGAATTAGCTTTATGTAAGGTTATGAATAAGTGTAGCGTGGAAACGCGTTTATCTAGGAGATTGATTATGGTGTCATTTTAAAGATCTTCAGTAGTATTATTAGGACACAAAGTGAGACAATAAAAATATTTATCAGAATACAAGTAGACTTCGGTATTAAATTGAAAATTTCAAACTCCGCATGTTTTTTGATTATAACATGCAGAGTTTTCTTTCGAATTGTACGAAACAGAATAATTGACAATACGTAAAAGAAAAATTATATTAAAATTTGAACTCAAAAATAATCTGAATATTATGGGAAATATGAGGATTTATAGTAAATAATGTTAAACTGCGCATACGCGAAATCTAGTTTTATATACTGTCAGCAGATGGCGCCATCAAAAACTACTCTAAATAAAACATAAAAAAAGGTGCAGTTCGGGTTCGCGCTGTAGATTTTTCGTGAAAACGTCGGGATAAAATCATAAAACAAGTGATTCGTATTAATATGTAATTTAATTCCCAATCTCTTGATTACAATATTTACACAGAGTAGTATAATGGTTACAGAATAGATCAATCACAAGCTACCACAGACCCTTTCTACATGCGATAAACTTATGATTTATCTATTCAGTAACCATTATACTACTCTGAGTAAATATTATATTAAAGAGATTGGGAATTAAATTACATATTAATACGAAACACTTGTTTTATGATTTTATCCCGACGTTTTCATGAAAAATCTACGGCGCGGACCCGAACTGCGCATTTCTTATGTTTTTGTTTGTTCCAATTACTAATACTCAGTCGCGCAGTAGGCAGAGCGTCAGTCTCATAATCACTCGAAAGAGTAATCTGTTTTAATTAATTTACCAAATTTGCTGTTGCGGTCAAGTTGGAGGTAGAGAGAGTGCGAGATTCAATTCCATTGAGAAAATTGCGTTTAAGTGGATAGACTGCATGGCAAACCTGTCTTCGGATTTGCAGTTCAAAATTTAAAGCATGGAGTGCAGACTCAAATGTGGGGAACCTCATCTGATCGCAGTTCCTGATTATAAATCTCGCCATTCATATCTCTTCTAAAATGGAAATTTTGGAACACGCAAGGAAAAAACAATCGTCTATGGAAAATAGCGTAGCGGCTGGGAAAACCTGGATTTCCAACCAAACCAAATTCCAGGCCTTCTTGCGCCGATTCTTTAGGTGGGACCCTGATGCGAGGGTAGCGGCAGATCAAAGGATTTGACTAGATTGGTACCTCGCGACGAGGCTACCTTTATCGGAAATCCGATGAGTGGGGGAAATAGGGGTGATCGAAGAGCAACTATAGACGGAGTTAAAATGACGTGCCAGATTTTTCGACTCGAATGGGTGGAAAAAAACCAGTGTTGGGTCAAATGGATGGAATGGAGTACAGATGAATTGCCGGCTTAAGGTCCATCCGCAGGTTGCCTCAAAGTGGGTCAATAAATCAGCATTTAAACAAACAAAAAACATTGTTACATCAAGAAAAGAAATTATTTAATTAGAGTTTACATTGTAATTATTAATTTTACCCTTCTCCCTCCAAAAACTAATTAGGCACGTATTGTACATTGTATATCGTATTCGTAGAGTAAATTCCTTGAAAGACTGAGGAATTTCTTTGATTAGCAGCCGAAACAAGCAGTAAACATCTTAGTAAAATCCTGTCTAAGTCATATCATATGCGTTTTGAGGGTAAAGTATGCATGCTACTCAATGTCATCTTAGCGGAGCCAACAGAGAGCTAAAGGTTGAGTATTTTGCTGAATTTTAAAAAAACATGGAAATCGACGAAACATTATTCCTGCTTTTGATTTTTTATGGATATGGTTTGCTATTTGTTGTATATCAATTGTGGAATAAAATTTCTGCAGACGGATGGATATGAGATCAATAATCTGAGTGCTTCTTAAAATAGGGTTTGCGATTAGCAAAAGTAATGCTAAAACTCTCCGTGGGCTTTCTTTTTCCGTGTATCTCAGGGCCATGGTAGCTTGGTGGTAAGATTTATGCTTAGTTTCGAAACCTGATTTCACCATAGATCCACCGGATTCCACAAATGTGGGGTCAGTGCACGCTAAATCTGATGCCGCAGACCGTCATCTGACCACAGATCAGAATTACGAGGTCCACCCGATATAAACCTCGTGTGGCTTCCAAAACGGGTCATTAATGTGAATGAACAAAAACCTGTCTTGTCGTTTAACCTTCATTTGAAAATCCTTCTGAGATTTCATTAAAAGTTATTACATAAATTGTCAAAATCGGTTTCTTTTTAGTTACCATTAATTCATTAGAATAATTACCATTGATTCATTATGAATAATTTTCTTTTATAATTTGCAGCTTTGGAGTCGTTACTAAATTTGTTTTTGACGGAAAGAGGGTGGTAATTTTTTTAAAAAAACCACAAATGAGTGGAAGTGTCACACGAGTGAAGAAAGCTTAAGAAACACAGAGTAACATGATTTTTCATACTGGGTTGTTTCAACTTAAGCAGATTCAACAAATTTAAGACTGAAAATGGAGATGAACAATTTTAATGATATATATATTTTTTTATCTAAACACAATTTAAATTGAAAGAAAATGGAACATATTTAAATTAATTATACAGTGATGTATTTATGATAATATTTTTCTTGGGCGTTTGCAGTTTTAAAAGTTAGTAAACATTATTAAACCATCTAGGATAACTTCAGATGAATAAGTTGAATGAAAGAGTAAAAAATGTTCCTTACATTTCAGCAACAAATTTTCTTTCACTCTGATGAAACATTTTCTTTTCTTTCAGGAGGTTTGCATAATTCCATCATCGGAGATATGTCTCAAAGCAGATGCAGCTGCAGTAAGTCAATTTATGCTCTCTCATCAGTATTAAGATCTTAGTCCCTCATTACATTATGATAATACTTCGAACAATTCGCATAATATACAAATAGTTTTAAATGAATCTTTCCTCTTGTACGTCAGAAAAGGACGCGATGGCAACTCTTAGAGATCACACATTAGTTTATTTTGGCAGAAGCAGAACAATACGCAACAACAGGGCAAGCACGAAACGAAAGTCATACACAACAACACATACCAAGACAAGCGTTAGACAGAGAATGAAAATATATATTAAAAAAACCCCGGAAGCATCGCCACCAGGCTACACTCTTTGATTTACAGAGTTTCAACAGAGGGTAGTGCACTCCCAGAGTGAAAATAACTGTGTTGTTGTTTCTTATTCCACTTGTTCTAGTCCTCAGCTAGACCAAGTCCAAGAGTCCGCTCGCCCACAGAAAATCACGAACCAGTGCAGGACTTTCCAATACTAAAGGCGAACGATTCATGGTAAAGGAGAAGAGTGCAGCTTCTGTTGGCACTAGACCTTGGACGCCCGAGGGAAGAAGTCCGACTTTTTCCATTGCCTTTATGCTTCAGCTCGGTATAATGGAATAGCCTTCACGCCTTGGGTGACCCTGCCATGAGAAAAATCTCCAGACGTACATCGCCCATTCCACTCAGGGTCAGCACCCCCGCCTCGATGAGGCATCAAAATAGGACTTAAGGAGGACTGTGTTATTGTCTCTTTAACATTTCAACATTCAATACGAATATATGACATAAATATGTTCTAAGAAATGACGGAAGGCTGTCTTTTCTGTCTTTACTGCATTTATACTAGTTTTAGGGGTGCCATAGAGACAAAAAAATTACTGCATTTATGCCAGTTTTATGGGGGCCATGGAGATAAAAAAATTACTGTATTTATGCCAGTATTGCTATTGGTAATTAAATGACAACTGGGGTAAAAAAGTCATATTCCCTGTGCGCCACTTACCCCCGATGCGCCAGTTACCATGATGACAGCACGTTAATAAGTTTCTATCACTTTTTAAAGTCAAATACAATAAGGAGTCGAAAAATACCATGTCCAGGGCTCCGTTTACGCAAGTTAAGCCTCTTATGATGAATGGGGGGGGGAGAAAAAAAATCATAGTATAACCGAGTACCTTTCCTACCGAAGGGAGAGGAAATAGGGAGAGAAAGAAGGAATGGTGCTTTCTGTCAGGCACACAAACACCAGAAAGAAGAGAATGTTTGAGGGGGTTGCATAAAAGGCATGATTTATGATAAAAAGTATGATATGAAGGGTTTCTGTTGTGTCCGTAGAAATTATGAGGATGGGAAGATGGAATTTCAAGGGTTGTCAGAATCGTGTGAAGTAGTTCAAAGTAAGGGGGGAAAAGAGAAGAGGTTAGTTTAGCAGCTGGCCGAGGGGTCAGAGACACAGGAGAGGGCAAAAGAAAATGAACGAAAGACGTTTCAGTGAAAAACTGTTTAATTAAGTTTAAAGTGTTATAAGCACTTAGATTTGAAAATATTTCTACCCCGCGCAACGCCCGGTATATAAACTAGTTCTATAATGAACTAAAATCTTCCAAAATCATTTGTTGCCTTTCATCACTTCGTAGTAAATGTTATTTAATTCTGACAATCTAATATTATCAGAATCATTACGAATGAATTGTTAAACATTATCTCTTCCTGATTCTTCTTTTTTTTTTTTATGGACAATTCAAATGTCGAAATCTATACACATTATCCATGTCAACATTTAAGTTTTTCGTCCTTATGTAAAAAATTCCAATTTGAAGTGAAAACCATTATATCTGTTTTTGTGTTTAGTCTTGAAATGTTTTCAAAATTTTTGTGAAATCATATTTTGTTACACATTGGCTCAGTTTAAATAAATTGAATGATTTTTTTTTACTATTTCAGGATCAATTGGCGGGTCTATTTGCTAAATATAAAGCAATGGGAGACTGCACAGATACGAGTGGTGTACCGGAAGGGATGGTGCCCGGTGGTATGGGACAAATGGCGTCACCCTTTGGTTAACGAGAATTCCTGCACACTCTTACAGCGAGGTTTCTCTCCATTTTGTTAAGTGAAATTTGAATAAAATGCTGCAAAATGTAAGTCTTTTTTAAGGCAAAAAGAAATTAGAATACAATAAAAGCAATAGTAAAAAGCAGAGTGAATTATTTCTAAATGAACACTTGAGTATTGAGACATCTTGATACGAAATTCATGAACATTTTCGTTGTGTTCAGCGCAAGGTGATTATTACTAAGAATACAGGTGGTCATAAATTATTGAACCCATTTCAAAAATTATTTTAAAAAAATTAATGATGTTACAAATGCGTTTTTTTTAAATGATAGAGCAAAAAAAATTTTTTTTCAGATAGGTGTCGTTTTATTATGGCGTTCTGAATTTGCTACTGCTAGAAATTTCCACACGCAACGGCTACCAGTCAGCAGACGCCGATGCGCGTTTTGTGGTTTCCTTTTAGGTAGATTCCTTATAGGATGTCTACCTATTGCAATGGTTCTCATGACACTACTTTTGGAAAATTTCTGCAGATCTTCACCGATCATGACCCCTGGAACCCAAAACCACCTTTTCCTTTGTCATCTTGTGAACACGATAACTGGAGTAAATTTGATGTAAATTTGACCAGCATGGGTTATGTTGTAAGGGCAGTGAAAGTCTCGGACGAGTTCGTAGATAGGCTATCCAGCTCAAGGGGGGTGGAAATGGTGGGGGTGGAAATTTTCATTTCCCCATAATTTCTTTAGAATTGAAAATAGAAAGAAACTTCAAAGTAGGCGAATTATTGCCTTATCATAACGAACAATTTCTGCACTTAAACGTTTTCGATAGCTACAATTGCTTAGAAGTTATGAGCTGAAAAGTGATTTTCCCACCATTCCCCTCCTCTCCCCCTAACTTAAAGTACGTTTTAACCTATGCATGTTGCCCTTTGTTGGAAAGCTCTCGACATTTGCAGTCTCTTCCACACACTTTCGTTCTTGCAGCACTAATCCTTATGAGAATAGAAGGCGAAATGTTCTTTTCCTTAATATTATTAGAGACGTACATATATAACGCTTTTGCCTATGTTATCTTTTGAATGCGATAACTAGAGTAATTTTGATTATATTTTAACCGGCGAGGGATATATTGTAAGTTCGGTGAAAATATCTACCGAGTTTGTAGATATGCTAACCATTTAAAAGGGGGTGGAAATTGGGGGAACTGAAAATTTCATTTTCCCATAATTCCTTAACGATTGAAGATATAATGAAAACTCAAAATAGGCGAATTATTGCCTCTTTATAATAAACAACTTTTGTATTGGAACTTTATTGATAGCTACAATTTTTTAGAAGTTATGAGCTAAAATGACACTTTCAATCTCCTCCCCCATTTTATCATTTCCCCATTGCTCTGTTACGACTAAAGATAGGAAAAAAATTCAATTAGGCGAATTATCACTTAATCATAACGAAAAACTTTTATATTAAAAGTTTTTTAACAGCTACATTTGCTTAGAAGTTATGAGCTGAAAAGCGATGTTCAATTACCTTCAATTTATCTTTTCTCCATAGCTCCGGTACTATTGAAGATAGAAAGAAAATTTCAATTAGGGGAATTTTCACTTTATCATAACAAACTACTTTTATTTTGAAAGTTTTTTGACAGCAAGAATTACTTAGAAGTTATGTGCTCCCATCAGCCGCATTTACTTCCACTTTTTGTACGGTAAACAAGCTGATATACCTGGCTTTTCTCCGGATTAAAATGTTTTCATGTTTAATATTTTTAATGTAAAAATTACTATTGTATAAATATTATAATACACAATTTCCTTTTCTGATCTGAAACGTTTTTAATTAAAATTAGAATATCAATTGAAACAGACGATTTTTAAAAAGAGTCGTTTTCTCCATACATTATTATTTGTTATATAGGTACTTGAAATTTCGTTAACAATTACTAAAGTAAAAGAGAGAAAGGTTTCAATGAATATTTTGAAACAATTAAATTAACTAGTTAATTATTCATTAATTTAAAGAATGAAAATAATCAATCATTAATTGGTCCTGATATAAATTGCTAATCGTCTACTTTTAAAATTTTCTTTGAGCATAGTCCAGAATTCTGTGAATGTATTTTGGCAACCATATATATTCGCATTATTTTTGCTCTTCAACAATAAAGAATATTGTTACGAATTCTGTATAGAATTAATTTTGAAAAAATATTAAAATGAGAGAAACAAATTCTATGGAAATGAAATTTTTGTCTCCGAAATGCTGATTTAAAAAATAATTTAATAAGGTGTAAAAATAGTTTCGTGAGATAATGCTTTCCAAAGATATCGCGGAAAAACGCCCTGCTTAATTTTTAATTAACTGAAATTGTAAGTAACTTTTGGGCTTTGAAGAGTTAAGGTGAACTTTCTCTTGTCTTAAAAAAAGTGAGCAAAGTCTGGTTGAAATCAGTCCAGTGGTTTAGGAGGAGATGCGGAGCATACATACAGACACAATAACTTTTATTTAAATTAAGATATTTATTATATCATTACAAGATTAAGATTGCTGGCATATACTGTGAGCCATGAAAAAGGTTTCAGTAAAGATATCGTCGCAATTAACTAAATATTTAATTTTATTTAAGTAAATAGTTTATTTTAATTAATCAAACAGTTAATTTGATAATTAGTTAATTTAACACATTACTTTAATTTCATATTTAACTAACATGGCTGCACCAAGATTTGTTTTATAAATTTAATATAAAATAGCCAAAAAAGATAGGTATATAAGAGTTCCCTTTATCCTGTTTTATATTGAAAATTATTTCATTAATTTTAAAATTGTTTTGGGGTTTTCTGCCTGAAAATTTGCTTTTAACTGGCGATGGAGATTTAAATTTCCTATTCAAAATGGCTGCATTGATGTCCTATGCTTTGAACACACGTGTTAAATTTGGAACTCAGAATGTTTAATAATTTTTATTCTCTTATGTGTTAAGGATTTAGTGACTATGATCTCTGTAAACAGGGAGTGCTCTAAATGAGCCCATTCTAGTAATGTTTAAATGTCTCAAGTCATGTGATTTTACCTTATGACAAAGTAATGTTCGTACACTTATATGGTAACCTAGATTAAATAAAGTAATTTAGAGTCGTTCTTCATTCGTGGCAAGTGTCAATTTCTTGCTACTGTTTCAGATAGGCTGGCATAATGTTATCTAGGGGATATTTGCGCTGATGGGATGTTTATTTCTTTATGATTCCTACGTGTTGAATGATTATATGTTGGGATATAAAAAAGTTGACCAATTTACTGAGCAATAGATCTAGCATAAGCTTTTAAGGTGAAAAATGGAATGATAAAACCTTGATATAGTAAAAAATCAAATGTAATGAAAACAGAATCGCAGAGTAAATATTGCAATGTGTAGAAACAATAAAGTCATTGACTGTCTTTATTGATCAATATGTAATATTTCATTCCTTTTGTAATATTAGCGTAAAGGAATCTATGTTTGCCTTCAATCTTGCCGAAAAGGGATTTTTTAGTGTTTTCTTGAATATCTCGAAAACTTTTCCTAATTACAATTGATTTAACTGACTGACACATTTTGCATATAAATAATTAAGGTAAAGCTGGAGTTAAGAATACACCGCTTGCTGCATTTTATTAGAAAAACAGTAAGTTTTGAACAAAGCACAATGTTAATGATTTATATCAAAGTTTATTCTAAAAATAACTATTTAATTTGTATCTGGATATTAAAATCTATATTAAATGGTACTAAGTTATAATATATCAGATTTTGAATTCATATAATAAGTGGCACGTTAAAGTATCCTAAATTAAATCTGCGATTTTGTCTTACAAATGTGGTTTTCGTTCTGACTCTCATATCTGTTACGCAATCACGTTTAAGGTGAATTTTGATTTCCATTAAATATGTAAATTGTGTACCTTATGTATTCTGTCCAAGGGATAATTTCTCAGTTTTTCATGCAAAGTTTATTTGACACTTATGTTATATTAAATTATAAGTTTTGAAAAATACACAATGCTCAAATTATTTAAAAATTTCGCAAAGCAATTTTGTCAATACTGACAAAAGCAGATGTTTAATTGCGATTTTGTGAACACTGATGAAATGAGAGACTTTGTAAATAATACACATTCGAAAAAATGGCTAAATCTTTAAAGACTGCTTTGAAGAGCAGATTTTAGTTTTTTTAATACAATGTCTACTGTTCACAGAACTACAAGTAAATAAATACCAAAAAATATAAACAAACATAAAAAATATAATTAAGAAAGGTCAATAAAATTTATAAAAATAAACATAATGTAATAAAAAAAAATCCCCGACGGCAAGCCGGAAGGCAAAGGTAGATTCCTTT
>BGPR01048734.1:0-11480 GCA_013235015.1 Araneus ventricosus
TGGAAGCACAAGACAAAAACCCAGTGTTCTTGAAAATCCAAGACATACTTCATTAATTGAAATATTCAATGAAGGTTTCGAAATTAGTACCTTATGCTGAATATGGGATTAAATTAAGCCGGGAGAAGGGTAAATTCTTGCATAAAGGAATTTAGGAAAGACAAAAACATATTATTGGGGTACACATCAGTAAAACTAAAATTACCTCTCCACCCATTTTAATAATTTTTCAAATAAAAATCTTATCTTTTTAAGGAGTTTACAGTCGTTACAGAGTTAACCACAGCTAACTTTCGTTTGCAAAATTTGAGTGGGAACGGAAGTGATGCGACTTCCAAGGATGAAGTTTCTGCAGCTGCATTCTCAGCCACCTGTTAACTTGAGTAACTACATCCCTAATTAATATTGATTCAGCTGCCATTAATTCATTTTGATACTTAAGCTGGAAATCTGGAGGCGTCGGGAAATGCCGCCAAAACAAACGATACTGCTGTTTTCCAAATAGGAGGTGAAACGTCTGCAAAAATTCATAATTCCATTCTATTAATCATACTCTGTGCAGTGGCAATGGATCACATGCATCACTACCATTTTGCTTTATTTCAATCAAGTTTGGATAATTCTTTAATAAAAATTCATGAACTACTGCATTTTTGCTTGGAAGAAAGAAGGGGTTTTAGTGAAGAAATTACAGTTCAATAATGAGTTTCAATGAATTAAATTAACTTCAGAATTACGTTCTTAATGCTTTTTTATACTTTTAAACTCATTTGAACAACTTTTGTTGAAAAATAAAGAGCTACCCGTGTAGGATTAAGATCCTTTTGATTTTTTTAAATGCTTATCGCGTTTTCTAAGATTTATATTCCTTAGGAAATTTAATCTCAAAAATTGAGACTAAAATGATGGCACATTTTCTTGAAGTCATGTTGTAGATTTTTCTGGTTTATTTAGATTAGTCAATCGCGAAATACACCCACTGCTGTCAAAGACAACTCGACTGTGCAAATAAAAGTTACGAAATGATGTACCAATCGTTAAATGTAGCAATGTTAAAATCGTTAAACCGAATATTTATTTTCAACACAGAACAAGATAAAATGAAACACTTTTCGTTTTAAATACAATTTTCCTTGTACAGAATATCAATTACTGGTATTTGAAGTTAATTGCTGTTTAAATATAACAGTTATTTCAAAGCAAGTTTTAGTTTTTGATTAAGTATAGGGCTGAAATTGCGTATAAATATATGTCGCATAGCTTTTCTCAGATTGTTAACATAGATTGTATTTGAATATAGAAAAAACTATGTGAAAATATGGAATGAAAAAATCAGATATTTTTCATCTAAATACATGCAACTACAAGACATATTTGTTGCACTACAGTTTGTTCCTTTCCTTTACAAGCAAAATTAACTTTAATTCAATAAAGAGTATTCGATTGTATTCGATTTTCGGCCAACTGCTATTGAGTTAGTAATCGATAATAAAAACACACGATTTCATATGAAGTAAATATTTATATTTACAAAACATTAATTCAAAATATTTTGATAAAATGTCGACAGTTGTGTTATTATTCCCTCTTTTTTCCACGAAACTGCTATGACTGCTGGAATTTTATCACTTCTTGAGGTTGAAGACATGAAACAGTAGATCTTTAACTAGTATAATATTTTACGGAACATTAAAATATTGAGAAACACCTCGAGAAATTATTAAAAATTATTTTGCTCTTTCTGTAAATAAGACTGAGAAAATGTTGCAATGAACTAAAGCGCAAGCATTTCCTGAATTTAAAGCAATATTATCAATTTGAAACGAATACAAAAGTACTTTTTAAAAATTAACTCGTTTAAACCAATATATTATTCATAATACTTGCTTTGGTTTTGAATGTGACCAATTTTTGAATTCACCCTATGTAATTTGAATATTTGGAAAACATTTTAAAAGAACGTTACTACTTTAAGAATTCAAGTGAGAAAAACAGTTTCTTTCAAATCTATAAAAATTGATATAAAATTTTAACCAAGAAAAAAACGAATAATTTGGAATTCTTTTAGAATAGTACAAAAAATAAATAATAGTAAAATGCCTGAATAATTAATAAACCCTAATGAAGTCTCCTGTCGCCATTTGTGGACGCGGTGGCCTAGTGGTAAGATCTCGGGATCGGAAAGTTCCAAGTTCGTTGTATTTATAGCCAAACCTCATTTACTTAAACCTGAAAGTGAATCGATGTTGTTGCAAGCGTTTAGTGGTTAGAATCAGTGAAAACCATCACATCTGATCTGTGTTCAAAGAATTCGAGATTTTTAAGATCAAGTTTCCTAAATTGATTTAACTGTCAGTGGCTTTTGGAATCAATGTGTAGAATAACCCGAATACACGGAGCAAACACTGAGAAATGATAACTAACCTCCAATAGCAAATTAAACGCATCAGACTATCTAGGGCAGCCCAACCTTTACTTGCTCCCGTACCTCTTGAGGAGTGGTTTTAATTTCGAGTACCCCCCTACTCAGTGGTGTAGTCGCAAAATACAATGGAGGAACTCTCTTACCTGGGTGACAAAAATTGAGCTGCACTGTAAAAAATTTCTTCGGAAAATTACGGGCAGTGACCGGCAGCCCAGGGTCCGTCCATTGCCCGTTAAAATACATTTTGCCCGTAAAACATTCTGACCGTGATTTCCTGACCACTGACCGTAAATTTGGAAGTTGACCGTATAAATGTGCCCGTTACTTCCTGGTCAGTGCCCGTAATTTTGGAAGCTAACCGTATAAAAGTGCCCGTGATTTCCTGGCCACTGACCGTAAATTTGGAAGTTGACCATATAAAAGTGCCGTTACTTCCTGGTCAGTGGCCGTAATTTTGGAAGCTAACCGTGTAAAAGTGCCCGTGATTTCCTGGCCACTGACCGTAAATTTGGAAGTTGACCATATAAAAGTGCCGTTACTTCCTGGTCAGTGGCCGTAATTTTGGAAGCTAACCGTATAAAAGTGCCCGTGGTTGTTTAAGGACTTGTTTTAAGGACGTTTTCGCATTTTTTTCTTATTTACTTCGCTTCCAAAAAAAGTGCTCCATTCCGGCTCTATTACGCACCTGCCCTACCCCTGCTGTCACACCCCTTACCCCCCTCTAATAATCTCTTCGCGCAAAGAAGTTTTTATTAAAAATGTTGAGGGATTAGGTCAGTTTAAGACTGAAGCAGTTTGAATGATCTTGATAAAATGTGTAAGATTTATTTTTGATTTTACATTTTATTCCATTTTTTTATAATGGCATCAGTTCTACACTCAAACAAATGAAAACAGCGCTGAAATAATTTTGCATTCACTTATGGTGCGAGAGCCACTCATCACCCGCCGGGATAATCAGCTGTTCGAGTGGAAGAGAACTTCAATGCCATCCTTGAGATTGCATCTTGGAGCTGAGTTTTATAAAATTAGCTTCAAATAAAGACAGATATAATCTCATGTCTGGAGCTGCGATACTTGCCATTAATAAACACATAAGACGATAATAATGTGTAATTTTCGCAGGTTCTTTGCTCGTGAAAGGTATTAAATATTTCATAGCATTGACGCTGAGTTCTTGGTACTCTTTCGCTGCCACCAGTAGTCTTTCGGACTAACATAAATTTCACTTTTCGCACTGAATTTTTACATTTTCGACGTAGACTTGCGTCCCTCCATAGTGGTCTAATGGGGTGTCGGGAAAGTAATAAAATGATGACGCTTTACTTTCTAAAGTTAAACGCTTATAGCTCCGCAACCAAATAACATAGAGAGTTGTTTTTAGTTTCATTGAACAGAGAAAGATGGACATTGAAGATTGCAAAAATAATTTTAGGAGTTGAAATTACGGTTTAATCACAGTCGAGCTGCAAAGTTGGTGAAAATCACGAAGAATTTTGATGACGTCACAGCGACCAATGCGCTCGCATGCAATTCATTCGTCGATCATACGTTCACGCGAAACCTCACTCCAGAATTGTTGAATTACATTTGCTATTTCTCGTACCATAGGCCGAATTTGTATAAGATTGTTGTTAAAAGAGAATGTAAACAATATTAATAACATGAATAAATATATTACATTTGAAAACAATAATTTTTTTGGCGCAAAAGAACCCCAACCAAAATCACGAATCAGTCACATAAATTGAGAGTCACAAACAGCTACTTCAGTCACATAATCTCAGAGTCACAAAGAGATACTTCAGTCACATAATCTCTGAGTCACAAACAGCTACTTCAGTCACATAATCTCAGAGTCACATAGGGCTACTTTAGACACAGAAAGTCACAGCTGAGTAAGGTAAGTAAGTCTACGCCCCTCCATCCCAGACGTCGTTTCGCAGAGACAGCCTCCCGGCGAATTTCTTTTCATTTAACTCCCTCATGTTTTGTGCATTACCAACAATACTTTCACGTAGCCCCAACTGGTCCGTCGCGCGCAACCTGTGGTTGGGAAACAGGTTGTCTGCTCTAGGGCCATGAAATAACGAAGTTTTCTCCACGCCGCTCATCTGAATTTTATATCTCTTGCCTTTCTGGTAACAGTTTTCAGTATCTGTATATGAAACATTATTGACAGAACTTCCAAAAATTAGTTTCGTAGTCATATTTTTGTGGAAGAGTGCACTGTAGAAACCAGGCAGCTATAAAACTGAGATGAGCGATAACGCTAAACATAATTCATTAATACGATTTTTCATCATCCAGAATGTAAATTATTGGCAGGGATTTTTCTAGTAACTTTCATAAAACTGCATCGTTTTGGAATAAAGTGCATTTAACTAATAACTAATCTAATACTTCATTTTCAGTCAGAGTCATTCGATTACTTTTGAGCTATTAGCCACTTTTTCGTACAATTATTTTTTAATTAATTGTATGAAATATAAACAAAACATCGATATTTTGTTGTTGCAAGTTGCGTTACTTTCCCCCCGATTACGATTGGTTATACCAAATTTTATATTCAGAGAAAACATCTCGTTCTTCTCCCATCGCCAATCATAAATAGAACATTATTAAAACTATATCTCTCAACCATTTCAGATCAACGCGAAATAAATTTGATTCTCTTTCTATAAAAATATATTCACCCATTAGTGCCCAAAGTGCCGTTTTCTCAGTAATATTTTGTACGCTAATATTATATGATGTGAAATGAACCGGAAAATTACTTTAGAAAGCCCTGCCCCAAAATTTTATGTTTTAGCGCCATCCTAAGAGTGGCGTCCCTATTTAGGGATGTTATGCAAAATAAAAAAAATATGTTAGAATCTAAAATTATACGAAATTTCAAAAATAAAATGATACTCTACTGATATATATGTTAAATGCAAAGAAATTAATTGATAAATAATTGAACAAACTTGTCCTTTTCTTCTTGACATTGGCTACATCGTCAAACGAAAGCTCCATACGGTTAAATATAGAGAGGAATATTTAATATATATGTATATATATATAGCTGCTTGCGGTTTTTAAAAATTTAATATCTAATACTGAACTTAAAATGAAACAAGTTTAGAAGATGAAAAGCCACCCAGTGGCGTAGCGAGGGAAGGGCGTGTAACGTCCATTTAGACTATGTCGCTTCCTCTACGGCCCACTAGAGCCGGAATCGGCTTCACCCCTCAGAGAATCTAGATTTCTCTGTTTGAGACTCCCCATTTGGGAAGTCTCTCCATCAGGGAGGCGAGAGGGGGCAATCACCCCCAACTTTTTTCGGGAAAAATAATTTTAGCTCTTTGAATCTAAGAATCATAAAAAAGCAAGGTTTTTAGCTGTCTGAAACCATAAAAAAGCAAGGTTTTTAGCTGTCTGAAACCATAAAAAACAAGGTTTTTAGCTGTCTGAAACCAAGAATCATAAAAGAAGCAAGTTTTTTAGCTGTCTGAAACCAAGAATCATAAAAAAGGCAATAATGTCCGGGAAAGCTAGCTAATTTTGTAACTATATTTTTAAATTTTCTTGTCCACTCCCTATACTCACGGGTACTTGCAGATGTCTGTAAAACTTTTATAACCCCCTTACTTTTTTTTACCCAATCACCGACACTTGAAGATAGGGACTTTTGGCGGGAATTCGCTCGTCACTCTTTGTGGACAGTGGTCGCTCGGACCCGACGTTGCGGAGATGACCGCAGAAGAATTCTTGAACAGAGATGTTCTAGAAACTTCGAATAGATGGAAATTGGAATATTAAATTAAATATGAATAAAAATTAAATATGTAAATTGTAAGGCATGGTCTGTTATTTGTTATAGGGGGTACAGGTGAAAAAAATATTTAACGGTTATTTTCCTTTTACAAAATCATAAGACGGCGAATGAAACCGAGAGGGAGGGGCGAGAAATGAGTTTTAAGCCCCGGGCTCCATTTACCTTCCCTACGCCACGGAGGCCACTATTGTGTTCCTGTGTTTTTCAGAAGTCGCCGTGTTCGAGCGCGGTTCACAAGCTAAGTACATGCATCCTAGTTTCCACTAATTGTTTATATGTTTCCCTTTCATCGCTCACGATAAACATATTTCCCAACGCCGATAGGATATTTCGGGAGTGTTTCATCCCCGAAAGAAACACGCAAGACGAGCTTGTTTATGGGCGCGTATCTCATTCTCATGCCCGAATTGTGGATGTGGGACGAGGTGATAAGAAGATATCGCCGCCATCAACATCACTTCTCCCTGACTCAGAAAGATACATAAAATGGTTCCATTCATTGGATCGACGTTTCCGATCGGCGCATCCTGTTGTGCAATTCATTCATAACTTCCAGCGAAAGGGAGAACCGAATCTCCCCTTACTTGCTTCTCTCTCTCTTTCTTTCTTGCTGGTCTCTTCTGCCCCTGGCATGCAACGGGCGATGATTTCGTGTTTATTTTCTTTGGGACATCGCATTCCCCGGCAGTGATTTCAAGAAATAAAAAAATAGTTTCAGATGTTAACCTTCTTTGTTTGACTCGGCGAACTGGGACAAGTCTGAAAGTAATTCGATTACAACTGGCAAATAATTAAAAAAAAAATTGAAATGCGATTGTACCAGCCTTGATCTTAAGTAAACCATGTTAAGAAAACATAAACGCGTGTGATCCATTACAGGCTTTTTTCAGATGGACGAATCCTTTGGAATTGGTCACAAGTAGGATTACTGTACGTCTCTGCGCTAGTGTCCGGATTTACGGGGCAAAAGAGAAGATCTGACGTATTTGAAAAAGCTGGAGACATTCCGACAAAGAAAGAAAATCCATTGTTCTTACTTCTTTTCAACTGTTTGTTTTCAGGAACAGAAGCCTTCCGCGATTTTGCGCATGAGCCGGTCGGTTTGATTACACTGTAAAAAATATCCGGTTTAAAGCTGTTTTGTTGACAAAACGGTTTTTCACCGTTCTCCGCTCCAACCATAAACGGTTTAAAACCGTCAGTTCAAATTCTATTTTCCGTCATACGGTATTGCATTCCGTACGATAACTTTCCCTTTTCTTAAATCATTTGAAGATTATTTTCTACACTTGCTCGTATTTTGCAGCAATTATTTTATGGTTTTGCCATCGTGAGAATAAAACTGCGATTCGACTTTATATATACACGTGTTCTGGCAATAGTTGATTTTTACACCACTAGGTGGCGCCACTAGAGCTATAGTGACTTTAAAACTCAAATAGATTATTTTTATTATATTGTATGAACTCCCCGGTGGTCTAGTGGCTAGAGCGACTGCCTGCCACCTCCCTGAACGCGAGCCCGATCCCCGGCTCAGAGGAGCCTGAGGGCTTGTCACCATCTGCATCGAAATCGTCCCAGTAAGATCAGTAAAATAGTAAACTAATTGAAATTAATAATTAAGCTTTGATTAATTAATATTCCAAATTGATAATAATTAAGCCTTGCCTTAACTAAGATTTCTAATTAATTGACTTTCCAGATAATTCGAGAAATGATGAAAATAGTTGGAAAGATGACGTCACTCACTTCAGTTCACATCAGCACGTTTCAACTCAACTCAGTAGATGGCGCCACTTCGGGTGCAGGAGGAAAACATCTCAACTCCCCTCACTTCAGCCTACCGTATTACGCTACATACTATCGTAATTTTTACGGAGAAAACTTGATCTCATACGGTAAAAAACCGTTGTGCCTACGGATTTACTTCTTTACTTTTACGGTTTTGCACAACCAACCCAGCTGCCAGTTTAAACCGTAAATTTTACGGGATTTTTTTTACAGTGTACATCAAGATAGGAATGAGATGGAAAATAGAGGAGGCTTTTACGTTTTATTAAACTAAATATCGAAATATTTTTTATTGATTGATTAAAGGGGTTGTTGGTAGGCAGACTATTCGAATTTTGTACTATACAGTGAAACCTCACAAAACAAGCATAATTCGTTCCAGAAACTTACTCGTTATACGGAACGCTCCTTATGAGAAATAATTTCCCCATAGAAATCGATGTAAAATACGATAATGCGTTCCATGCCGAAAAAAATATTCAAAAAATCTTATGTATATATATGACGTTTATTCAAAGAAAATTCTTTATAAGGTCGTTAATTTATTAACGCCCAGCGTCTTCATTTGATGATAGTGAATAAAACAGTGTGTAGAATCGTTTTTATATCTTGAAAAGGATTTTCTTTTTTAAAAGTGGTAGATGGCATTACGATTAACATTCTTACAAATCAAATTTTCATGCAGCTGCTACTGTTTATAATTTGGAGATTTGCATCGCCGTTTTGCGGTTTTTCAAGCCTCGCAGGTGTATTTGGTTTTCGCGCAGATGCATCAATTTAAAACGAAGTTTGTAATTACATCTTTAATAATAATTTATTTTAGAGTTTTTTTGTTAACATGTGATAGTGAATTATGTTGTAATTTTCCTTTCCTTTCCTTTTCCTTTCGAAAGAAATGATGTCATATGTTCTATCCTCAATTGAGGACGATGGGCGTTGCAACTAACTTTTATTTAAGTTTTCAGACTCATTCATTTTTGCACTTTGTGCATAAAGATTGAATTAAAATTTCGCTTTCTCTACTTTTTAAAAGTAAATAATCATATTTCACCTTTTTTAATGATAATATAGTACAATAACCATGTCTCGTAAGTTTCTTAGGAGTGATAAATCTCGAGATTTTTTGTTTTCAGAACAAATTGAAACGAACTATTCCACGGGGCCTTGACGATGAAAAAAGATTTTGATGATGAACGTACAATTATAATTGCAGTATCTGATAGCAGATACTTCAAAATCGATATTTCAGACAAATTAAGGAATATTATCGATTTGGAGAATATTATACAGGACTGACTGAAAGACCAGCTCTTTCTCTTGTTTCATTTATTTGTTTATGCGACAGCATGCAGTAGAATGAAAATATTCTTCAGAAAAATATCCACGCGCCATCAGTTTTCTCTCATGTTTGTGGAATTCGAGAACAAAAAAGTGAACAATCTTCAAGGAATGGATTCATGAATAATAGGAAATGATAATTATCTGCCGTTCTTCTCGTAAAAATGACTAATTGCACGTACAAATAATGATGCGTTGAATTTTACGTGAGAGTGAATCCATTATTAAAGCAAACAGAACGCATTCATTTCTTCAACAGCTTGAAGTATGTATAAGAGAAAGATGATTAAATTTCGTCATCTCAAAACAAGAATCCGAATCTTATTTACGATAAAAACCGCAGACTTGGCAATAAAAGCTTTGTTTTGAACGGCATGCCTAAGAGCAAAATTTTTAAGGAGAAGACATTTATTTTGATAAAAGTATTTCTTCAACAACTCGAATAGGTTAAAAAAATTTCCATTTTGAGCTTACTAATACATTTTCCAGATTTTGAGCATCATGTTATACGAATGACTAACCTTCAATTAAATTGGAAAATGTCTTGATGCGAGTCAATTCAAATAATTAAAAGTGGAAAAGAAAACATCTTTAGATGTTAAGCATTGCGATTTTCATAACCTACGTGTTTTTTCGAGACTCTGAATTTAACAAACAGATGAAAAGATAAACGAAATGATTATTTAATAGCAAATAAACATCACTCGACTTATTTTTCTAACATATAATAATTATTTAAATAAAATAAAAATTTTAAGATACCACGTTTTTAAAACGGACTAAAAGGTATAAAATAATTTCTTCTAGCCCCATACCGATTTATAACCCAATACAGATTTAAAACGAAAAACGTGGAGCGCATCCAATAGATAATTGATGCATAAATAGTTTATTTCAGTCACTAACAATTTTATTGCAATGGAAATGATATGAACTGTTGTGTGAGTTTTCTCGACGACAGCTACTTCCTACACTCCTTACTATTAAATATTGCATGCGCCCCACGTTTTTCGTTTTAAATCTGTATGGGGTTATAAATCTGTATGGGGCTAGAAGAAATTATTTAATACTTTTTAGTCCGTTTTAAAAACGTGGTTCGTTAAAATGTTTATTTTATTTAAATAATTATTTTCTGCTTTTTAGTCTTGTGTGTGTGAAATTTTGCAATCGATTTTAAACATCTTGATGAGATTATGACGGAGACACGTGGCAAATTTCAGGTTTATTTCAATTTCTCTTCACCTGATCATAAATAGAAAATTGTTATTTTCCTGAAAAATTAAGTTACGTGACGCAGAGACCTTCGAGATATAATGAAAAACGTACTGCGCATGCGCAAAGATATGGCTAAAATATGGTGGTGCTTCGATGATCCCATGGGCCATCCATATACCCAAGAACCAAGCCTGTAATGTTAATAGTTTTCGAGATATAATGAAAAACGTACTGCGCATGCGTCATGCAGAATATGAAATGATAGACAGACAAGAAAGCGAATGAATATTGCATTGTCATCTAGTTCTGAGCTCTGTTTAAAGTTTCAGTCAGTTGGTTTTTCAACTCCAGCTCATCGGGAAGTTAGTTTAAAATTCATTGCAAAATTTGTACCGAACAGAGGGACAGACAAACAAGAAAGCGAGTTAATAAAAACTTGGTAATAAACTAAGTCTTGGCTGCATCTCATTAAAATAAAAGTTTTAGCAGCGTTCAAATTTAGGTTGTCTCAGAATTGCTAGTCGAATAAAGATAAATATTTTTATATGAATTTTCTCGCAAGACTCATATGGTAAATTATTCTTTAAATTTTAATCTTTTTTAAAGTATTTTTATTAAGTAAACAGCGGCTGAGTCCTTATTTCAGGCCCATTAATATTTTTTTACCCTTTCTATCAAAGATGAAGGTTTGGTGCGTTGATGTGGCAAGGAAGGGAGAATTTAAAACGGAATAAATTTATTATCATTAAACGTAATCAAATCTATTGAATTAGAGAAAACATCAAGACGATCATCACGCTACAGCAATGAGTGGATACTGAAAAGGAAGTATCGCTCTTCATTTCGAATGTTCTTTCCTTGCTTTTAATGCATTCGTCAAATAAACGTGTT
>BGPR01048735.1:0-11479 GCA_013235015.1 Araneus ventricosus
GATGCTAAAGCCTTATTTTTTGGAAAGGCACATGGTGCTGCTGCTAAAGCTTTATTTTTTGGCAAGGCATATGGTGGTGCTGCGAAAGCCTTATTTTTTGGAAAGGCATATGGAGGTGCTGCGAAAGCCCTATTTTTTGGCAAGGCATATGGTAGTGATGCGAAAGCTTTATTTTTTGACAAGGCATATGGCGGTGTTGCGAAAGCCGTATTTTTTGGAGAGGCATATGGCAGTGCTGCCAATACCAAGTTAGAAGGGTTGAATACTTGAACTGGAAATAAATATAGTAAAGCACTGTTTATACGTTTCTCATTTATACGTCGTCTCATCACAGTCCCGATTCATTCGTTACCCATTGTAATGATGAAGTACTTCTTTTATGCGTCGATTTCCCCTTTCTGAAAGTCGCAACTTTTCTGTCTCAGTCATTATTTCTTCCATTATTTTAAGATTTTTTAATTAAAGATTTTTAATTGAGATTTTTTAAATTAAACCTCTACCTACTTCCATATCAATTGTATGAAATAAATATATAATGAGTACTCCAGATATGCAATGATGCCGCGAATTTTCTCACTTTAATTTTAAAATTTAGGTTAGACCGGGGCTAGTTGGGCCGTTTTCTCTTCTATGAATTTTTTAAAAAAGGAAATCCAAAATTTTTTAAAACTTTTTAAGCTGACACTGTTAGTGAACTTTCAGAAATAATTCGCCATAGTAAAATTTGAATATATTAACTATCAGTAAAATTTAAAACCTCAAACTGGCACAAAGTCGCTTGGACCAACCTGCCTCGACTGCGGAGTAAGTTGAACCACTACTAACAAGAAGCGACTATCACAAAACATTCTTTTATATTATTATACTTGATTAATTTAAGTAACGTAGTTGTGTTATTATCCACATCATGTGTATTATATGCAAATTTTGTGATTCACTAGAAACTGAGATACAGCTTTTATGGTCATCGTCAAATAGTTTTATGTAATTATAATCAAAATTGAGTCCGCGTGGTTTTTCATAACAAGTATCTTGCTTAATAAATCTGGTGCAATTCCATACCACATATTCAGAGATATATTTATAACGCATATCCTGATAAATCCTGTGTTGCAGCGCAGGCCAACGTGCCCAATGCGAAATGGCCCAACTAGCCCCATATCACCATTTTTGTTTCTCATGAGTGTAGGGATTTATTCTGAAAGCATTTCTATAAGCAAACAAGCCCTAAAGTAACAATGAAGAATTATCTTGCTGAATATTATTTGTGAAAACGGAAATTATAATTTATAAGTAAAGAGGAAAATTATTATTCAAAAGTGAGGAAATTTACTCGGCTTAGCAAAAATTAGAAAATTCTGGCTGGTTCTTTAATGAACGTTACTACTTCATTGACGCAGATGTGGAAGAAGGAAGACGGGATAATACACATTTGTCTGGAATGGCAGCGTTAAATACCGAAAAGTATTAAAAATATCGCATCTGGCCCAACTTGCCCCTATGGCCAGCTAGCCCCGGTCTACCCTAATTATTGTTTTCAGTACCATGTAGCAATATACTAGAATTATCTTTAATATTTTTTAAAAATATTGCTTTTAAATGAATTTGTATTAGCAGCATTAAATTTGTAATAATCAAAGATATTTATAAAAATTTCGACTATATGTCTTTTCAATCATACGTCGTTTAACGAAGTCCCTTGAAATACGTAAAATCGATGCCTTAACTGTAAATAAATCTCTTAAGTTTTGTCTCTTTCTTTCTATATTTACTACGCATTACAATGCTAAATATCAATTTCCAACAAATGACTAAGCTTTTGAAAAGTGAGATTTTAGCATCTATGTTTAAACATTTGCTACATTAGTATTCCATTTAGCAGAAAAAAGTACAATTCGTCAAAAATCCGATGAACAAGGAAGAGACGTCCTGCTACCCCGAATTTGGTGACCTTTGCCCATGCTCGCGCACCCATTAGCGATGGTAGAACAAAGTGGCGAACATGGTTCGGGATCTGAGGTTTGAACCCATGACCGAAGATGGTTACGCCTGTCAATCACACAGATTGGAAAATTCGTGGCTTGGCGAGAGATTTCAAGGTTTTTGGCGCAATAAGCGCGATTGTTTTTGTTTCGTGTGTCTTTTTGTGCGTTAGATAAAAGATGAGACTCGGATTAGCAACAAAAAACAATGCTCTCTTGATTAAAGACTTAAATACAACAAAGAAGCAAATAATATTAAAGTATTGAAGATTGTTTTTCAAATTTGATTTTTTTTCTTATTTTATCTGCATATATAAAAATGAAAATTCATAACAAGTTTATATCATATTTAGTTATTTATTATTGAATATGACAAACTCCTCGTGCGTTACAAATGTACAACTCGAGGCTTACAGAAGTAAGTATACAAAACAATTCAGTCTTTGAAAGACAATTATTTACACAAAAAATTAGAAAAAGCAAAGAAGAAAATTAAAAGAAGAAGAAAACATACAAATAATGCAAAATAATGAAATGAAGTAGATAATACAAAGTAAATAATAAAAAAATAATAATAACAAAAAAATCATACTAAACTCCATCAAGAAATGAAAAACAAAATTTCAATAATCAAGGAATCAAAATTATACAGAAGTAAAAGGTACAAAATAACTTCAGGGAAATAAAAAAGAATATATATATATAATATAAATCTAAATATAATTTGTTATGTATGATCTTACATAAACAAAGTAAACAAGACATATCATGAAGCCAATCGTATACTAAAAATTCATAATTTAAGCAATACAGCCAAATCTAAAACAAAATCTAAAGAATTGAAAATACTATAGATACCATGAACAAAAATTAAATTTAAACATTTATGTTAACATGTAAAAAACTCTGTTGTTATTAAAAGTATTGAAAAAAGGCAATCCATATATATGGAGTTTTCAACAATTAATATAGCAGCTTGGCTGTGGACAAGCTTAAGATATATACAAAAAATAGTAAAAAGGGGGCGGATACTTTAAAAAAAACATCGGAGAAGAAGAAAACAAACATCATTATTATAGGACAGCAGAAATTATGCTTACTTTCTACTCGCCGAAATCGTGGGATAAGCAGTCAAAAGATTAACTTTTCGGGCCTTAAAGCAGTCAAATTATGTTACAACGACGTAAATGTGGTTTATGGAACTATTTTTATCATAAAGTGCTAAATATCTGCAGTTTAGAAACATGTGTTTATATTTAGATATCATCATTTAAATACAGTATAAAATAAAACAGACTAATAGTCCTCGGATTATTTTAAAGCTAGTAGCGAAATATGTTATGTTATCCTCAGAAAGTACAAATATTTGGCTATAATTTACAAAAATGGTTTTATTAAAATAGTTTAAAGGTAAATCATAGCTCATTTTTTGTATAATTATAAAAGCTGCGTAGATTGGGCCATAAACAGTTGCCTGAATTTGACTTCTCCCAAAACGGTTATAGTCTCCAGTAATCCTCATAAATTGTAAAATTAACATGCCAAAGCAAAAAATGCAAAAAAGGACATTAAAAACATCAAATGTTGGTTCGAAAAGAACAAAAGATAAAGCTGCGTTGTTTTGTATTATACGTAATGAAACAAAGGCCGCTGAAAGAAATTTCATACTTGGGTTTCCTAACACTGTGTGCTTGTGTGAATTTGAGAATAAGAAAATACTTTTGCTTTAATTATGCTGATAGAAATTAAGTAGTCGAATTTGGGGAACTTGTTTATTTAACTGAATTTATGACATAAATTTAGTATGCTACCTTTAAGTCCTTTAAGTGCATTTCTTAAAAAGTTAATTGCATTATTTTGAAGATGAATAAACTATAAAAACTATACTACTTTTTATTTATTAAATTTACTTCTATGCACTATGCATTAAAAAAGTTTAGATAATCCAAATAAGGCAGCCATCATCTATTTCTTATCTAAGATTGAAAATATTTTCATCCCAAAAAACGCCTGTTATATGCCAGCTAGTACTTAATAAAATTGAGGTTAACGGTACAATGCATTATTGCTTAGTTTTCAAAAAGCAGTTAAGTAACTCTATATAAACGAGTGTTAAGAACATAAGAAAAATAATTTTATGATGATTTTTAACGATCATTCTTTTCTTTATTTTTTCTAGTTTTCTCCCAAAGTTATTCGACATTACTGCACTGATATTCACCTGTAATTTGAGAAATACCTTATTACGCAGAAATATTGCATTATACAAGTAAAAATAATAAATATTGGTAAGTATTATATATTGTATGCTCACATTGGTTAAGATGATATTACGATCATCTGAAATTCAGCTACATAAACGTTAACATATGAATGTTGTTGGCTTTCAATAAAATCAATCTTCAAAAAGTGATTGTCTTTCATTTTTTATTTTTACACGATTAGAAAATTGCTCGATTTGGAAACTTCGTAAGTTTATGTCGTTATTATTATTTATCCAATTTCATATTTTAAGTAAATGTTCTTTACATTCTACAAAACGTTTCTTGAACTGTAGCCGTGACCATTGAAGGGGTAGAAAAGAGCTTGACAACAGGTACTTTGACGGATTTTTCAAATTCTTTGATCATGGCATAATTGTGAACCCATCTTCATTAAGACATTTAAGTAAAATTTACCAAATAGCTGTATTAAATTTATTTTACTTTCTTGTATCAGGAAGGAGTTAGTACTGCCATCGTCAAAAAAGTTCGATATCGAGATATTTATGACAGTGGCGCAGCAACGGTAAATGGTGCTCGGAGCAAAATATAGCTTTAGTCGGCCCCAATCCTTATTAGTCGTTTAGGAAGGATAAACGGCGCCCACGGAATGCTACTATTTTTTAGCCCCTTCATTATATTTGACTTTAAAAAGGGGCATGGACCCTAAGAGTGGCGCCCTGGGCATCAAGCCCCTCCTAGTCCTTCTTCTTCTTCTTCCTTACTTCCTTATATTCTATACCATTCATATTTATGAATCTTCAAGCTTCAAACCTCCAAAATAGTAAAACTTCGATTACTATTCGTCACCGTTCGGACCAGGATATGTCGGATGACCAAATAGACGAATAACAGAAATCGCTTAATATGTACGAGGGTTGTAAATAAAGTAGCGACAGTGTGGATAGTAAAAAATATAATGAACTCTCAAGTAAAATTGCATTACATTCCTTCAGTATAATCACCAGCAAAGTGTTGTACCTTTTGTCAAATGCCAGAAAGCCGTAGGATACCATTGGCAAGGTATTATTTTTTGATGAGAGCAGCGGAGCGCCCTAACATTTGCAATTTCTTCAATATGTATCACACCATTTGATGGCTGAGACCAACTTCTACATGTAATTCTCGGACAGTCTATAGACGGTCTATGACACCAGAAAGCCGTAGGATACCATTGGAAAGGTGTTGTTTGTTGATGAAAGCAGCAGAGCGCCCTAACATTTGCCATTTTTTCAGTATGTGCCACGCCATTTGATGGCTGACACCAACTTCTACGGGTAATTCCCGAACAGTCCACAGACGGTCTATGACACCAGAAAGCCGTAGGATGCCATTGGCAAGGTGTTGTTTGTTGATGAAAGCAGCGGAGCGCCCTAACATTTGCCATTTCTTCAGTATGTGCCACACCATTTGATGGCTGAGACCAACTTCTACGGGTAATTCCTGGACAGTCCATAGATTGCCTATGAGACTAGAAAGCCGTAGGATACCATTGAAAAGGTGTTGCTTGTTGATGAGAGCAGCGCAGCGCCCCAATATTTGCAATTTCTTCAGAATATGCCACACCATTTGATGGTTGAGACCAACTTCTACGGGTAATTCCCGGACAGTCCATAGACGATCTATGAGACCAGTCAAGATGTCAATCTGATGTTGAGGAATGGGCGGCGGGTGGTGCAAATCCGCAGTCTCATTCCGAGCCGAACGTAAAGCTTTGACTAATCGGGTAACAGTCCTATACGATAACGCACAGGCCACGGGGCTCGCGTAATCCGTGACTAGTGGCGGTGAGTCGAGGGGTGAGGGAGGGCAGTCTCCCCCCTCACTTTTTTGGGAAAAATTAAATTTTTATTTCATTTTAGCTGTCTAAAACTAGGAATTATAAAAAAGCAACAGTGTTCGGGAATACTAGTTAATTTTTTAACTTAATTTTTAAATTTTATTGTCTACTCCCTATACTCTCGGTCATTTAGATGTCTATAAATTTTTTCCCCCTTACTTTTTCCACCCAATCGCTGCCACTGTCCGTGACAGCATTGAGATGCATTTTTGACAACGGCAATCTCGATTTTAATCAACGACTGCTGATCACCTTTTGTAAAAATGCTTTAGAGACGTGAAAATTACACTTTCCACTTTAACGCCGCACAGAAACTACCCATCTAACTGGATCGACTGTTATATGCAATTTACATATCAACAACAGGGCCATCTCACGGCTCCAATATCCTGTTTGCGCATGCCTGATCTTCTGCGACTTTCTGGACTACGTTGCCACTACTTTATTTACAACTCATCTATGTACTGTAACGTCATTTCACTGCTGGATTGGGACGAAAATGAAAATAAAAATCTTAAAAGGTGAGTAATACATGCAATATTGTATTTAATGTCACAAAACCATCAATATAAGCTTTTGTGTTGTTGATGATTCCCGAAGATCAGCAGAGCTATATCAGGTCCATGAGCCTGTGCACCCTAAAGAAATCCAAAGTCAACATAGGATTAGAAACAAGATCCTGTTTGGAAAGCCCGAGGCATGCAAGAATATGATCAGGGGTGGCCTGTTCTGCAGTCTTCAATATGGAAGTAGTAATGTGCAGAAATGTATTGTAATACTATAAATCTTCGAGGATGACGGATAACAGAAACTGACTGTTAATCGAAGTTTTACTGTAGTCCGAAGAGAAAACATTTGGGATTATGTTTGTCTGTGAAGACGATAACTGAAAAACACAGCGAGCTTATAAGGATGAAATTTGGTATCAGGTTTTCATACCAATATTGTTGATTTCTTTGAAATTTGGGCGGAATCCTTCAATCCTTGTTCATCCCTGTGGGAACACATGAATGTGTGCCCTGTACATCTCAAAAACACAAGCAGCAAAAAGGTTGAAATTCGGCTTATGGTTTTATCATCAACATTGTAGACGTGTACCAAATTTTGGTTATTGATCTATTTGTCAGTGCCAGATTTACACATTTCTACGCCCAAGGCCAAAACATATTTTGCGCCCTAGGCCAAAGAGTATTCTGAATATTCAGTAGAGAGGAGGGTAACCCCCCCCCCCCCACTTGTGAATCTGGACCAAGTCGGTTAAAAGGAAGAAGCACTGTTCCAAATGGAAAGGTGAATTTGTTCACTATACGGTGGAGTTCAGCATAAAATATGCCATATTGTGTAAGCATACGGACAGTAGAGAAGAGGGTACCCCACTTGTGGATCTGGACCAAGTCGGTTAAAAGGAAGAAGCGCTGTTCCAAATGGAAAGGTGATTTTGTTCATTATACGATGGAGTTAAGCATAAAATATGCCATATTGCGTAAGCATACGGACAGTAGGGAGGAGGGTACCCCCACTGATTTCATTAAGCATTAATTGGATGTTTAAAAGTTAAAGTAGACCAAGTCAACATTATTAATTTCTGAGAAAATAACTCTCAAAGTTGATCAACTGCATTAAAAATATCAGTGGACTTCTAATTGTTCTTGCTGCCAGGTGGATAAAAATTGAACTATGGACTTTATTCATTATTACACAGAAAATATAACATTTTTGAATTACCACAGCAGTAGTTCTGTAAAATGAGAAAAACCGGAACCTGGCCCACTTTAATTGAACCCTCAAATTAAAGGTTCACTTATAAATTTTATTTTTTGTTTAAATGTACATGTGAGACCAATTTTGAAGTGAAGCTGATATTTAAAATCTATTTTTTATCAGAAGTTTTGGAGAATATGAAACAAAAAGACGCTATAAAATTTTCTATGGCCCAATTATTTTCTTACACTTTGGCTTAGATAAATAGAAACGACAGCCCCTTACCAAAACAGAAGGCATCATCTTATTAGATAGAAAAGAAAATGTTAAAAAAGACAGGGAATGCTTCAAAGATTCACATTCAATTCCAATCTCGCCAAAAACAGCGCCCGCTCGCCATTTGTGGCAGAGTGTGTGTGAATCAGTTACATCCTGAGAGATGCACTTGTCATCCTTTCACCCACATGCCAAGGTTAGTCCCTATCTTTCGCATGAGATGTCGTGATTATGCCTCTCGCTGTCGAGTAAAAGGGTCAGCGGAACCTCTGACCTTTTGCACAGAAATCACCTCTTCTCGTCTGGAAATGCAAGGTGAAAGAAAAAAAATGCAAATGAGGTAATCTAAATGAAGCTAAAAAATATAATGGTTCGAATGGCTGCGAGGTTATCCTAGGTGTTGTAGTAAAAATATAACAGCTCATTTACCGGGGTTAAAAATAGAAATAAAACTACAGGGTGATCGGTTGATGAACGTAATCCGTGCAAAAATGTTTGTTATCCAATCATCGATTTTTAGGTGAAATCCCTCTAAATTGTTCGAAAATGCCCTCATCCTGCAAATTACGTGGTTTCTTATCATATTTACTTACCCTATCGGGGGTCACCATGAGTACGTGGATGGAAAGCTGCCGGATAAGTGAGCGGTGTCTTGTTTCCCTGGTGGATCCAGTAATTGATGTGTTGCTCTTCTGGGTCCATCGCTGATGACGGGTTATACCACTGTAATGGGAGGGGGGATAGTGGCATGTGCTGCTCTTAATGGGGGATATTATGCGTTCGATTACTGAGCCCGTGTTTGTTGTCGCGGCGGCTGGCCATTCAGTTATACACGGATGCCGAGAAAGGAGGGGCGTCTTCTTTTGGCTATTACGTTTACTTATATGATATACAGGGTTGATCCGAAATTCATGGCTCCTAGGTTAGAGAGTGGTAGTTTAGTTTAGTTATATTAGCGTCCCGCTTTGAAGCTACACAATGACTGTTAGGGGTTGACCTTCTAAACTTGAACCGTGGTCAGATGACGAGGACGACACCTCAGCTAGTTCGATCTCCAAACTTCCACCCCATTCTAGTTGGAAGACATGACAGATTTAGTACCCAGCAGGCCCTCACTAGGTCCAGTTGTCTGTGTTGTTGAGCATTTTGAATAATTTTAAGTAATTACAGTCAGTATGCAATCCTATTAATATTATCATATTAAAAGGGACAGACAAAAGCGATTTGTGAATAAATATCGAGTTTATCATCTCTGAGATAAAAGCGGATAGACAAAATTTTTTTTTAAGAGTATACAGTGGACAGTGAAAATGTGAAAAAAGATCAAAATTGTGATTTTTCAAAATTCTAATTTTTATTAGCAAGAAATAAACAACGTTATCTGGGAAAAAATATTTTTTCAATAACTCTATCGATAAATATAGTTTAGTTTTGGTTGTATAAACACTCCATTTTGAAACAACACGAGCGCTATTTTGGGACGGACCTCGTAATTTTGAACCTCGGTCAGATGACGAGGACGACAGCTGGGCTGGCACCCACTCTTCGAAATTACACACCTCGCTACTGTGAGGAAGATTTCCCCACTACATATGATTTAACGTGCAGTGAAATCGGGTTTCGTGCCTGGAATCTTCCGCCGCCGAATACTTAAACCTAACCACTAGGCCACCGCGACCCATCGATAAATATAATCATATTTTGAATTTATATTGCAGATTACTATCTACACAATTTTAGTACATTTTCACCATTTTTTAAATACGAAGTTGTATGCCCTTATCCACATGTTAAAATATTCTACAAGCGTCATATATTCAGATACAACTCTGAAAATTTCTTCTTCTTTTATAAGCATGTAAACGTATTAAATAAAATTATTATTTAAAGAAAATTCTAGTAATTCTTGATTTGGAGCAATTTAACTGTTGTTAAACATATAAAAATATTGTATATAGCTAAAATATCTATTTAAAAATATGAAGAAACGGTTTTATGTTATATTTTAATGAGGAAACAATTTGAAGTTTCATGATATTTGAATATATTTTATTGATTTCCTACCAAAATAATCACAAAGTTGGAACGGATTTTGCTATAATATTCAGGGGTGGCGCCACTGGGGATTCCGGAAAGCCAGGTCCTCCTGTCGGCCATGCCGTATCTCCCTCCCCTCCCGTCGGGGTAAATTTTTTGTACCCCGTTCGCGAACGGGTTATTCAATTGGTAGATGTATTAAGATCTGGCTAAAATTTGAGAGGGTCATCATTACGCCCCTTCCCTTGTACAACAGGTCGTGCCTCCCTTCGGGGAGACCCTGTCCCCCCCCGTCGGGCGAACCCTAACGCCACTCCTGACAATATTTTCACAGCTTACGAAGAGTATAATTAAATTATTATGAAAGTTTTTAAAGAAATAGCTTAAAAATTGAAAAACTTCGTTCCGTACGTCTGTTGTACCCTTAACCTTCTAATAGTCGAATCATTTTCAACCTTAAGCGGTCGAAATATATCTTACTGATGCAGAATCTATTCTATGATATTTTCATCTGGTTTTGATAACTATCCCTTTATAACTATAACAATTGGTTCTGATGAGAATGTAGATGAGTATTCAGTAAGAAAAAAAAAATCAAACTGAAACTGACGAGACCCCCCCCCACACACACACACACGAGTCGCCGTTACTGCGACTAGTGAATCGAATGGTAGAGGTTTTGATACTGAAATCTGTAAATAAGTCAATGTAGAAACACATTTAAAAGAAAAAAAAATCACTGAGATATATTTAATTGCTTATATGAGATAGTTTGATTCTTTCCTCAAAATGTGGGGAGGCGACCGTGCCGCTATTGTCGAAGCGTGGCACATCAAACCGACAATTTATTGAAAATCACCTTTTAAAATGATGATGAAGATTTCAATCAAACATCAACCCGGTTTTGAGTTATGATCCACTTTTTAAAACACAAAATGCTTTTCTGCAAACGATAAAAAAAAAAAGTCGTTCAGTCAAAATTTCTCCAATTTATCTCCAGCGATTGGAAACGACACAACACAACTGTTTAATCACCTGGAAGAACAAAAGAAACGTTTTCTCAAAATAAACGTAAGAAAAAAAAGTTTTTTTTTAACTCCCAACAGAAAATTGCTCCATGTCTCGATTAACACATCCCAGAAAATGTCTCTTGACATCTGCTTCAATAGAATCCACCCAACTAGCAAAAAGAGAATTTCACTTCTCGGAGAGGGGGAAAAGGCATTTTGTACCAAAAATAAACCGCGGTCAAAAACAGCCGACATCCCAAGATATTTCCATCCATTTTTTTCACGCACTCATCCCTTTTTTTTCACTTCAACAGAGCGTGCCAGCGCACAGTATCATTCCTGTAACAATTGCTTCTCCTCAAAGCGCCGCTG
>BGPR01048736.1:0-11479 GCA_013235015.1 Araneus ventricosus
ATAAATTACTGTGCTGAAATGAACTAACAATTGGCATTTTTCCGCAACAATTACACTATAATAAACTCTTCAGTAATTTCTTATTCAAGTTAGCTGCAATTATTAATTGTATCATTAGCAAAATATTTATGAATACATCTTATCCATTTGTCTGCTTCAACCTAGCAACCGACGCACATAAACACTAACTTGACAATCAAATTCGGACATAAAAATCCTGGCCGTAACTACAAAGCATATCAGATGTTTATGAACTATTTTGTCACAGTTGCGCTTTGTTTTAAAGAGTTAGGTATCAGATATTAATTTCATCAAAAATTTCGGACTATAAACTGAAAAATCTAACATTTTAAAAATACGCATTCCACGCAGTAGAAACTCGTCCATAAGAGCTGCAAAGCTGCAGTCCCCCTGAAATTATTTTAAAAGATTGTGTTTTCGTTTTTATTCTAATTGGCTTACTTTTCCACTTTGAGAATTCAGTGATCAACGAAAATTACAAAAAAGTAATAAAAAATGTAGAAGGAAAACGGACAATCAATCAAGAATTAAAAGAGAGACAGACCAGAGCTGCAGAGAGTTTTGCCCCTCCTACGAATCCGAAATTTACACAATGAGCAATGTGAAGCGGGAGAAAAGCAACCCGTTATCCGCTTGAAATTGCATTCATTTGAGCTGCATTTTTCCAGCTCTCGTTGGGCGCGGCTTCCTCATTTGGCTCTTTTTCGCTTTTTCTCAGTAGTTTAGTCGTTAAGTTGTTAATTCTGGAGTAGTTGTAAATTTTTTCTCCTGTATGTTTTATCGGGAGTTCATTACGAATCTGAAGTTTGCCACCAATAATTTTTGTTGGAATTTCAGTTATAGCCAAAAAATATGAAACTTTTTTTCTCCAGTGTTTTTGCTTATAACTTAAAAAACTCTTAATTTTCAGCATATCGTCATTATTATATACCAAAATAATCATCACAAAATTAACTACAACTTAGGTTTATACAACGTTCGCACCACTGCTTGTTTCTGAGCTGACGAGCCAACACTGATTCCACGACCTCAATATTTTACTTTACGTTACTATTTAATGTCGTCACTGATAATATAAGGGACCCCGACTTCGACAAATTCACGAATAGCTTCAAAGAACGCAACTTATCAAAGAATTTCGATAATTGCAATCCCATTTGGAAACATAACATCACACCTACGGCAAATGTAATAAAATTAATGAACCATTTTTTTCACTTTGGCAATTCCTGTCACTATTTCAGAGCTTGAACAGTGCTTTCCAACATTAAAAGAATGAAATATTTGCTAAGGCGCATTTTGAATCGAAATAAGATACGTGCTTTTGAAATGATTTCAATCTTCTTTTAAATAGTACCTGTTTTTTTTCTTTACGTTACTATTTAATGCCGTCACTGATAATATAAGGAACCCTGACTCAGAAAAATTCACGAGTATATTCAAAGAACGCAACTTATCAAAGAATATCAATAATTGTAATCCTATTTGGAAGCATAACATTAAACCTACGGCAAATGTAATAAAATTAACGAACCATTTTTTTTATTTTGGCAATTCCTGTCACTACTTGAGAGCTTGAACAGTGCTTTCCAACATTAAAAAGGATGAAATATTTGCTGAGGCGCATTTTGAATCGAAATAAGATACGTGCTTTGAAATGATTTCAATGATAAAATCTTTTTTTAATGGTATAGTCACAGAACATCAATGAGCATGATTTTGATCTTTTCGCATAGAACGCAACAAAAAGGATGAATTTTATTTAACTTTCACTGATTCGAGAAATAGCATTCGCTTACTATTATTTTTTTAAATTAGGCCATAAAGTTTTCTTTCGTAACATGAGAATAATTCCCCTCACATAAATTTAAATCTACTCTACACGACCTGAATTTTTTCTTTAACCGCAGTTATATAAATGCTTAAGGGGACATACGACTGTTAAACCTCGAAAATATTTGATTATATAAAAATATGTATATTATTTCAAAGTCCTTTCTGAACAATTTAAAACAATCCGCGTTAAAAAATTCCCAGAATTATGAAAGTTATGAAGGAAAATGTATCAGCTCTTCAACGTAAACATTGAAAATATCCTTATCTTTAAAGCTCTATATTTCAAAATAGGTCTTTTTGATATTGCGAGCGCAATATCTCAAGAATCATTGAATATTTTTACATAAAACCGTTACTGAATATGTGTAGTGCTATGTTCTACAAACTGAATCACAATTTTACTTAGATACCCAAAATATTGTGTTTGGACCAATATTTTATCCTTTAGGTAACCATGCGCGCAAGGTGACTATCTCATTTTTTCTCCAAAAATTTTACACATATTTATTACTCTCTCAAGTAATTACATAGCAATATAAAGGTTTGAAAATGTGTGCGCTATAAGAGAAAGAACAGATATTGTTCTAGAAAAAAAGTGAGTTTGTGAATTGCATTGTTTCAGAGATATAATGTATCGATTTTGATAGTTTTTCCTAATTTTTTCTAGGTTTAAGTCGTATGTCCCTTTAAGGGTAGTAAGTTCTAAAGTAAATGAAGATTTTTTAATTGCGAGCTTACTATTTTTATTAAAGTTAATAAGCTGAAATGCTTGTATAAGAAAAAAATATTAATGATGTCTTCCATATATTCCAAGCTTAAGCTTGGAATAAGTTCTTATTTAAGAACTTTTCAGATAGACGCCCACTTTTGATATTTTGTGAACAATTTTACGAAGTTTGGCATTTATTCCTAGAGTTTTAAATTAAAACACTTTAAAATCTTTCAAAATAGTCTAACAACAATCGTAACAATAACATATTCACCGTTTTGATGGTGGAAAAGTAAATTTTTTTTCTGGCAAATAATCCGATTGTAACAGTTTCCGGTTAGAAATGTTATTTTTAAGGTAAACACTACTAATTTTCTAAAATACATGATATTTTTAGAAAACTTTATTGCGAGCTCCGGATCCATTAGGCCTTAAATATCGTTTTGAGAATTAAAAGGCATTTCTTTCATTGAGGGCCTGTGTAGATCGTATAGTTTGGTTTCAATTAAAAGCTCAGAGAGAAGCATTAAGTGCTTGTATAATGAAAAGAAGTTAGACAACTTTTAAAAAATTTAGACTATATTATTTCTAGAATTTTCCAGTACTTCACTTCAGATAAGTAAAATCTTTGTTTATGAAATGTGGAAAGGATTTGAGAATTTTATTAAACATGCTTGTTTATGAATATTCAATTAAACCGAAAATGTTCATTTAGAGAATTTAAATGTATAGTTATGAAAAACACAGATTAAATTAAGCTATTTGCTTTTTTTTTCATTTGCAGTTAAATGGGTATTTATAGAGACATTCTTACTCAGAAATTTAGTAACCTTCAGCCAATGTTTAACTCATTTTTTTCTTTATGGC
Organism: Araneus ventricosus; assembly: GCA_013235015.1. Classification (NCBI taxonomy): domain Eukaryota; kingdom Metazoa; phylum Arthropoda; class Arachnida; order Araneae; family Araneidae; genus Araneus; species Araneus ventricosus. Next base: position 3,434 of record BGPR01048736.1, read on the forward strand.
TCTTTTGCAAGATGACTAAGGCTCTAAAGAAATACCTAAGATACTCATATATTTTAGAACAGGTAGTTTTCTGTAGGGTTGTGTGGCAAAAAATACAAGTTTGACTGACTTAAAGGTAATTTCTCGTTAACTGAACCCTAGATACAAACTGTTAAATTCTAGCTATAGATCCGTTCTTAGTTCCCGTCAATGGAACCCTAGACAATAGCCGTCGAATTTTAGCGAACTCAATGGAACCTTAACGGAACCCAAATCGCTGACAAGATAAAATGTTAGCGCTATTCCATTTTGGCGCCAATATTCATCACTAAGATCGCTAGAATTTAGCAATTTTCGCTATGTGTTCAATTTACCGAATTATCGCAACGATTCGACTATCTATCTCTACAAAATTCCAGAGACCTATGTGGTGAATTTTGGAACAAAAACGGAATAAGGCCAATATTTCAATTTAGCATTGATTAGGGTTCAGTTTTAATGGAAAAGTAGAGAATCAAATTGTCTCTTTTGACATAGAGTTACCGGTAGCTGCTTTCACAACAGTAGGCTATTAAGAGTTTAATTGAAACACGTATGAAATGCCTTATGAGCAGAAACAAAACATAAATGAATGTTCTTTTTTGTTGTTATTGTACTACAAAGTATCGTTTGATCCAAATATCAGAAATATGGCTTTTTCAAGGGAGTGCATGCCTAAAAGAATATCATCTGAAAAAATATATAGTAGAAATAATTTAAAATATAATTTAGAAACCGTTATTTGTTCCGTGTAAAAATGTTTTACGTGAAAGTAGCAGGCGAGAGATAAAGTTGTTATGCTCCTGAAGTTCTTAACTCAGTAACTTATTGGGTTTTGTCAATTGTTTCCTAACCAGATGATGAAATTATTTTCTACTTTCGTTTCTGTCATCCTAAATGAAATAAAGACCGCATATATCACAATGGATAATTTGCTAGGTTTTATAGATATTTTTCTTAACCAATGAGTAATCGAAAATAAATGTTTTGAAAATATATCTGAGAAGATATACAGTTTGCACGAGAAACTATTACACTACTTGTATTAATATGTAATTTAATTATCAATCTCTTTAATACAATATTTACACAGAGTAGTATAATGGTTGCAGAATGGATAAATCACAAGTTTATCGCATGTATTAAGGATCTATGGTAGCTTGTGATTTATCTATTCTGTAATCATTATACTACTCTGTGTAAATATTGTATTAAAGGGATTGATAATTAAATTACATATTAATACAAAACACTTGTTTCATGATTTTATCCCGACGGTTTCACGAAAAATCTGCGGCGCGGACCCGAACCGCGCCTTTCTTATGTTTTATTTAGAGTAGCTTCTGATGGCTCCATCTGTTGACAGAATATTGAACTACATTTCACGTATGCACATTATAACCTTATTTACTACAAATGCTCATATTTCCAGCAATATTCAAATTCTTAAGTTAAAATTTTAATACAATGTTTCTTTCACGTATTATCAAATATTTTGTAAGTTTCGTAGAATTCGAAAGAAAACTCTTCATGTTATAATAAAAAAACATGCGGAGTTTAAAATTTTCAATTTAATTCCGATTTTATTTACATTCTGATAAATAATTTTATTGTCTCACTTTGGGTTCTAGTAATACTCCTCAAGTTCTTTAAAATGACACCAGAATCAACCTCTTAGATAAACGCGTTCCCACGCTACACTTATTTATAACCTTACATGAAGCTAATTCATAACAATCACGCGCATGCGCCTACATTGGTACGATCCCGTCACAGGGGAAACATATACTATGCGACAAACCCTTACAGATATGCTCTATCCGTTGTGGAGTCAATCATTCTTTTCTCATTATTAGTCTCGTAAATATTAGCCATTCAAATCTGACAGTATTTTGCCACACCAGAAAGTTCGACCGACCATCACTGTAACGAGCGGAAAGACGTTTTCGCGTCAAAATATGCCGACGGAATTATTTTCTTAAGTAAAAGAACATTTAGATCAACCTTTACTGTATTTGACCTTATGATCTGGGAAAAAATACAACTATGGGAATATACTTATCCAATTTAATCGCTGCCCAATATATAATTTCTACACTGTTAGATAGACATGCACATAGAATTAGAAAAATGCTTTAAATGCCGTAAATAAATACATTTTATGTTGTTTGTGCCAACAAAAGTACTCATGAAAGAATAATGCTTAAACTTTTAAGCAGTGCCCCGGTTCTATTAATCGTATTTACCAAAATATTCTTGATGCACTGAAATTTTAAACAGAAAAGTTCTTCTCTTCTGCCACCAAAACTGCTAAAGTTATAAGGATTTGAATTTCATTATGTTTAGCCAATCCACGGCTGTCTCGAGAAATCCTACCCGTTGATTGGAGGATCTCCCTCAAGGCGGCCTTTGAAATGGTCTAAAATCGTTTAAGATAGTTATATTCAATGTTTTATAAATCGGCCAATTTTAGTCAGAGGAAAGTGGAACTTTTTTTGTTTAAAATATTAGCTTAACAAAAATATTTGACTACATATAGGGCCGAGTTACTGTGTTTGAATTTAGATTTCGTAATTTTTTCAGCACTAACATATTGACACAAACAATATCAAATATAATTCTTTACTTCATTTAAAGCATCTCTCCACTTGAAAATATATGCCTATCTCTATCTATTTAGAAGTTAGCTATTGGGCGCGATTGGAGTGAAAATCCCGTATATGGCTCGACATTGTCTGCTACAAAGTCTGCTCTAGTAACAGAATAATTCATTTTTAGAAACTGTCAACGACATATGCTGAGAAGAAGATGGTGGGTGTGAAGATCATTTGGACACTTGCCTTAATAAACCGAGACTATCGCTGGTGATTTATTGATGTCAGGAAGTTTGGGCATGTTTGATGTTAATACATCTCGCATATTCATGAATAACATTAGAAGAAAGTTGCACGTTATAAAACGAAGAGTTTTTTACTTTCTCGTATACGAAGTATACAAAGAGAAAGTACTGTAATCGTCAAAAAATTCGAACTCGAGATTTTGTCAAATCTCCATGTTTTAGATCTCCCTGAGTCCGAAAAACACAATTTTGGAATTACGTGTGTCTGGGAATTATCTGTGAAAACGATAACTCGAAAACTATTAGAGCTACGGGGATGACATATGGGATGTGATCTTGGCACATAATTTGTAGGCTTTTATCAAATTTTGGACAAATCTGTCTACGTGAAGTCTTTCTGTCTGTCCGCGTTCATGTGAACACTGTAACTCAAAAACCTGAATAGCTAGATGGATAAAATTTGGTACACAGTTTTATCATCAGGATTGTAGGTCCGTAGCAAAGTTTGGACCAAATCCCTCGAAGGGGGGATTGCCTGTAGGTCTGCATAATCGCATATTTTTAATCGCAATAACTTCTTAACAAATCGCAATAACTTCTTAACTACTTAAATAAATGAAATGAGGTTTGTGGCCTTCTTACCTTAATTGTAGATATGTGCCCAATTTTCCTGTCAATCGGTTAAAAATAAGACGTTCAAATTCCATAATTAATTTTTCGAATCCGATTCTTCATGCGCATGCGTACTGGTAGCAATCTTTGTGCACGCGGAGGCTATTGAGTGAATTACGACACTTTGTCCTTGAGCCGGCAAGAGTGGAAATTAGCAGTGTGTGATAGATGCCTTTTGATCGGTACGCATATCTTTGAATTTGATTCTTTACTTAAATATTTTACAATCACTATAATCTACAACGAAAAACCTTCTGATAGTGATTGGATTCTGGGTTACAGTAGGTTCGAATTTTTGTATCCACGCGGGGGATAGGGGAAACGGCAGCTTTTTGGGGAGGTATCCAAGAAAGTTTAGGGGAGACCACTCCCGCTGGTTTATCTATAAAATTTTTAAATGCGTTCATTTCTGCTGCAGGTAATAATTACACAAAAGAGAGAACATTTAAAAATGAACCAAGAAGAAGCTATAAATGCTTAGAACAAACATATAACCTTTAAATTGCCTTTCAAAAATAATTTTTTATTATAATGCTTTATTTTGCAAATTTATCAATGACATGCTTAGTGAACAATTGCTAAAATCGTGATCAACAATTAATTTTTTTTTCTAAATAAAAATAACTTTAAAATTATTTTACATCTTTCAGTCTAGTGATTCTGGGTTGATTACTTTTTAAGTGCCGTCGCATAAATAATTTATATTCAGAAACTAAGCCATTTATATGAGGGCATTTGTTTTATGTATTCTCGGGATTTTTATCTGGACGCACATGCTCTATGTAATGTTGGATTGATGTAGTGAAGTCATTGGAATGCACTGATAAATGACTTTAAAAATGTGCGAAATTTTCATAGATTGCATTCTTCATCTGAATCACATAATGATAAACAAAAGCTTCAAAAGTTAAATTTATTTTCTTGTACCTTAGTTCTGAAATTTTTGCGTCATTTCTTCACATTTGAATTAGAATCGGGAACGTACATGAGAGTAATTCATCGAACATTTCACAGAAACGAATGCTACTAACAAGGAGAGGGCACGACTTAGGAAATTCAGTTCGTGATGAAACTTGGCATATTAGTAGCATACCATTAGGGTGTTCACCCATTAATCTAAAAAAGTGCAATGCCCAGTCAATTCGGAGGAAATGGCCCTCAAACTTTGGGCACAACTTATATACCAGTAACTCTTGGCAAGCAATCAGTGCTCTTGTAGCTTAGATGTCAGCGCACTCGATTACCATTCGCTAGGTCCGCAGTTCGGCCCTGGCTTCGTTTTTTTGTCAATATTATTCCAAATTAAATTAAAAATTTTAAAAATATTTTAAATTAAAACTTTAATTATTTTTGTGCAGGAAATAACTATCTTGACACCTTTCATTTTCATGAATAAGTTCTTCATCACTCACAATAATTTTTTCAGCCAGGATGGCCACAGAATTTTGGAAAATTTCTTCACCCATCAACATTGCTTCATGAGAAATTGAAGCTGAAGATTCTGATGAAATTAAATTATTTTGAGCTAGTAAACCTTGATAATAAATAACAGCATCTTTTAATCTCAACTTTGACACTTCACTGTATAGTGATTCTTGTGTGGTTCCATCTTCAACCTCCGACACACTAGCAGTATTATAATTCATAGACATTTTCACTTTAGAATATTTTAACTCTCTGTATTATGCTAATTAAATCAAAAAGCAATGCGAAACGCTTCAAAATCCAAGGTGAATAACCTCGTTTGTCCAGGGCTTCTAAAGGAATAGAAGTAAAAGCACTGTCGAAGAATTTCATACGCTAATGAGTAAAGCCATTTATCCATTGGTCCCTTTTCAATTATTGAAATTTCGGACCATCTGCCTACACATTTAATAGATTAACAGCTGCTCTCTGCTATTTTTATTCCAGCATTAAAATATTGGACAATCTGCATATGTAATTAATATATTAACATCTGCTCTCTACTGTTTCCAAGATAAAATAAGAACGAAGAATTTGTGAATATAAAAACCCAATAATTTAAAACTTTTAATGAATTTAGAATGAGAATTTTAAGTATAGCTAATATTTATCACCATTAAAGATGTATTTATAATTATTTTACCGTTTATATATTATTTTTATTATTATTTTATCTGTAATTCAAGTATCATATAAATAAAGTTATTTTCTATATAAAAATAATTAAAGTTTTGATTTAAAATATTTTTCACATATTTAATTTAATTTGGAATAATTTTGAAAAAAAATAAAAATAAAGAAACCTCAGCCAGGACCGAACTGCGGACCTTCCGAATGATAAGCGAGCGCGCTGACATCTGAGCTATCTGAGCACTGATTTCTCGCGAAGAGTTACTGGTATATAAGTTGTGCCCAAAGTTTGAGGGCCATTTCCTCCGAATTGGATGGCCATTGCACTTTTTTAGATTGATGGGTGAACACCCTAATGGTATGCTACTAATATACCAAGTTTCATCCCGAATTGAATTTCCCAAGTCGTGCCCTCTCCTTGTAAAAATTAAGCATAATTCGTAAGATGGGAAAAATGTTTCTACTTAAGATCGATCTATTACACTCTCTTCCAAAAGTTAAGCATAATTCGTACGTAAGATGGGAATAATTTGGAAATAATATATATACAATGGTTAGCAATCAGTTGTGGAGAGTTAGGTGAGAAATAGTAATCGAAGCTGGCATTTTAAAGTGAAAATCTCGTCACGAGGTCATTTAGGGAAGCGACCAGAAAGTGATGAAGATAAAAAGGAATTTCTACTCATCCCGTTTCACAGAAAGCTGATAATGAGTTGAAACTTTCAGCAATGGTTTTTATTAATGTCCACAGTATTTACTTGCATTTTCGTAAAAATAGCATGAATATTCGGGGAGATAATATTGTTTCTATAAAAATATTTAAAATTTTTCCGAAAGGTTTTTGCTTATAACATAGAGAGGTTTGAACCAAACTAAACGAAACTCACAGAATAATTGACAATATGTAAAAGAAGCCATGTATTAAAATTTGAATTAAATACTTTGAATATGACACAAAATATGAGCATTCGTAGTAAATAATTTTTTTACTGCGCATGTGCGAAACGTAGAGCAATTTTGCGTTCATGACTTAAGAGCCAGATATATAGGGCAAATAATATATAAATGCATGTCCAGTACCGTTAGTTAGTGTTCAGAAACATATCAACATTGCAAGAGCTGAATTGCTTCAGACAAAATGATGAAAGTTCTTCCACAAATTAATATTTTTTAATCTTGAATATTTGAACAGTAGTGCTGAATTTTATGAAGGTTTGATATCCTGAATACTCATGCATAATTTTAAATTAAATTCATAATTTAAATTGCCTTTCTATGGTAACTTTTCGAAGATTAAAGGTTAAAAAATTTCAGTTTGTTCATTAACACTTAGCAAATTGTTTCGCTTAGAGAACAAAAGCAATTCAGCTCTTGCAATGCCTGCATCGTTCTGAATACTAAAGGTATCCAACTTTAATTTTTATATAAGTATCCTGTATATCTCTGTCTCTGAAGTTATGAAATAAAAATTCTGCTACGTTTGGCACATGCGCAGTAAAAAATTATTTACTACAAATACTCATATTTCTTAAAATATTCAAAGTATTAAACTCAAATTTTGATACAATGCTTCTTTCAGATATTGTGAAGTATTTTATAATTTTCGCACAATTTGACTGAAACCTCTGCATGTTATGATCAAAAAACACGTGGAAAAAAATTGGGATTTTTTAAAAGAAACCTTTATACACATCTTCCCAATTATCCTGGCATTTTTTAAGAAAATGCATTTAAATATTATTCACATAAAAATGCCATTGATGAAAGTTTCAACTCATTAACTTCCTGTGAAGTGGGATGAGTCGAAATCCTTTTTCGTCTTCATCACTTTCTGGTCGCCCCCTAAATGCCCTCGTCATGAGATTTTCATTTTAAAGTGCGAGATCCGATTACTGTGTGTCCCACGACTCTCCACAACCAGTTGTTAACTATTGTATTCATATTAACTCCAAGTTTCTCCCATCTTTCGAGTTAGGCTTAACTTTTGTAAGTGAGTGTAGATGTATGTAGTGTAGGTGTAAGTAGTGTTCATGCGTTGTAGCTATCCGAAAGTTACGATTTCAGACTGTCTACATACGAAGAAGACTGCAGTTGACCACATTTGTACTTCGTTCCGGACACCACGTATTGCTGATATTTCTATTTCGTGTGGTCTGAAATCATATAGCTCCGGATAACTTACAATGGTCTCAATCTTTCCTTTCCATGGATTAAATGTGACCTATTCCAACTTCTGATTACGATTGCACTCCTATAGGTGAAAGGATCGCTGTCAATCGCCTAACCTAAACATACAGGATCGTGGAGTTCGAGACCCAATTCCTCAAGTATGTTGGGCATGTGATCGGGTCTTTTTGTTTAATGGGTGTGTTCTCCAAACTTCCAAATTAATCTGTGTGTTTTAAGAATTTGGTCAATCCTGT
>BGPR01048738.1:0-11478 GCA_013235015.1 Araneus ventricosus
TGTAGTAAGGCACCGATACTAAGACCTGAGAATGGCGAGTTAAGTAAGAGCTGTAGAATGGCGAGGTGAACTACAGCAAGGAGCTCAAATCCGAAATCCCTTCGTATAGTCAATAGTAATGTAAATGTGTATAATTTATGTGCTGATGTTAGTGTTTGTAATAAATCTTAATGTTTCCAAAAGAATTAGTCCTTGATATTTTGGCTTCCAAATTGGAGTCAGGCATTGAAATCCACTGCTATAACTTTCGATAAAGCTCCTCAAACGATAAAATGGACAAGAAATATTTTTACGCTCATATTTATTTCAATTTATTTTCCAAATAACCATCGAATTAATTTTATCTATAATAAAAGTATTTAACGAGAATTTTCCACATCATGAATTGCTATTTTGGTTCTTTGCATATAGAATTTTCTAACACTCCCCCCTGATTTTTCTATGTTCTTTTTCAAAATTTATCTCTGAGTGGCTTTCAGTTTCTAATAGTTTATTTTACTGTAAACAACTTTTAAGTCTTAAGCAACTAAATTAAAATACTCTTTTCACTTTGGCGCAATCATTCATTAGTATGTTCTTTATGAAACAATGTGTTTCTATAAATTTAAAATTGTTTCATTTGGTCACATTCGAAGTGTAGGAAGCTGATCAAGAAATTCGAACTCGACATTTTGATGATTCTCCACACCTTAGATCTCACCTGACCTAAAGAGAAATACATTTTAAAATTATGTTTGACTAACTGTCTTTTCTTGAAAGCAATTACTTATAAAGAAGAGCAAGAGAAATAAAATTTGATAATGTAGCTTTTATATTAAAATTGTAAACCGTTATCTAATTTTGAACGAAATATGTTAAAGGTTCACTGCCCGTTGGTCTGCAGTTTCTTTTTTTGTGCTAATATAAAAATAGAAAGATGCAAAGAGTTGTAGATATTAATATCGGCAGTCTTGACAGAAAAATTACAGATTCGTTCAAACTTCGGATAGAACTCGTGAAAGGGAAAATTTGCATAATGCATGTTCGATTCAATTAATTATACACGTAGGTGGTTTTAAAAGTAAGGTAACAAGAGGTCTCATTGGTGCAAAAATTCCCCGTGCTAATTAAATTCCATGTCTAAATAGAATAGACGATCAAAGCATTCAAACACCAGCGGTAGATGGAGATAGTTGTGTCGTAGCGCTCTAAAATCTCTGTTAGAAGTTGGCGGATACATGGTCGACGATTGAAGTGAGAAGTGTAATATAATAAGCCACGCGAATGGGATTGTCTCTCCAGCATTTAATGCGATATCAGGTGAAAGGTGTTATTTCCTGCACCGTATCCTTACAGCGGACGAAATGTGGGTTCATCATATCACACCTGAGACGAAGAAAGCATCATTGTCATGGAGACAAAACCATGAGGAGGACACCCCATAAGAAGCTGAAAAGAAAGTCATCCGCGAAAAAAGGTATGACCACAGTCTTTTGCGATAACCAGGGTTTGCTGCTGGTTTATTTCCACACGCGTGGAGCGACCGTGAATGCTGCCAGTTATTATGCTTCTCTACACCAATTGAGCTAGACATTTCGCAGGGACTGCTCTCTGTCCTGTTGTTGCACAACAACGACGGGTTGCATACGGCCTCGGTTACGCGTGATTTGAAACAGCGTTCCCGATGGAATGTGTTAGAACGTCTTTCCTACAGCCCGGATCTTGCACGCAGTGATTTTCATCTTTTCAGACCGCTGAAGAAGCACCGGGCAGGTTGCCATTTCGGAACTGATGCCGAAGCTCAGGAAGTCTTCGTTAAGTGGCTCTGCGACCTGGATCTTGATTTCTTCCATGTCGGTTTCGATAGATTGGTTTACCGATGGCACAAATGCTTTAATAACCATGTATGCAAATGTAATATGTGCAAAATGCTATAACATATGCTATGTGCAAAAGTAATATGTACCGGTGCCTTTCTACCGTTGTCTATTTCCTTGATTTCGTGCATAACGCTTTTCTCTCAGAGGACTTGTTACCCTACTTTTTGAACCACTGTTGTGTTGCCCCACAACATTGAAGTAAAAGTAATAATTTAACTTCTAAATAAAAAATCTCAATTTGTTTCTTAAAGCACTAAATCTAAAGTCTAATGTCATATCTAAAAGTAATAATAATAATGAGTAATAATAATAAGTTTCATTTTGCATGTTTGTTTTAAAATTAATTAATTGTTTGAATTTCTGAATATGTAGCATAGAATTCTTTTTATACCTGAAAATGAAATATGTTCCTTTTAATGAGAGTCTGCCCAGACACCTTATTAAAAAGGTGGTTGGCGCCTGAGCATTGAGACCAGACCCCTGCTGATCATTTCCTTTTAGGAGCGATTGTCGCTCGGCGCGTCGAGATTCCTGTGGTTGAAACATGCCCGGACGCATATAGGCATACTGTACTCCAGTAGAGCACCATTGTAACTTTGCAGGGCTCTGATTGGACAAGCAAATCTGACGTCACTCTTCTGCACATCGCATCAACAGTGAGAGATTCGTATCTTGTTCATAGTTCTTACAACTCTAAAAACTAATTTTTTCTGAAAGATATTGCCTGAATTTGTTTTCAAAAGGGGAATCTTTCTTCGTCTTGATTTAATGTCGTTAGATTTGCTTTAAATTCTTTCTTTATGAATGTATTGTCATGTATTTTCCCCCCCCTTTTGAATATCGTCATGTTTTAAAAATGTGTAACAGATGGCAGCACGGTAGCTTGCACACTTATAGTAATAACTAATACATTTATAGTTAATTCCTCTATTTTTTTTCTCTTTATACTAAGAACTTTCAAAGCTAAAACTGCTTTGAAAATTCTTTTTAAATTTTACTTCAAAATTTAATTTTAATAAATTTTTACAAAACTCAGTGTTGGTTAAAAAAGTACTAAATTTTGCTTGAATAATTGAAATACGATTTTCAACCTTTTTCTGAAATAAGACAAGTTTTTTTTAACAACCTTCCTTTTTCATAAGCCGTAATCGAGTGTCATAATAAAAGGTTGGTTCGATTTACTTTTTTAACTCCTGTTAGAAAATTTTGATGAGCACTCCTGTTAGAGATCTTGATAATTTTTATTCATCTTAACCATGTTAACAATATTTAAAACACACGTTTTATTTTTAACCATTTGCAAATATTGCAGTTAGTAATATTTTTTTATCTGTTGCTGTATTAATGAAACAGTGAAACCATACAAAGCATTTCGTTTGCATGAGTTTGTGAGAAAGTAAAGAGAATACATAATTAACCATTATTGAAAATGAAATGAAATGAGATAAAATAAATTTATTTAAAGTTGTTTTGAGCAAAAGTCTTGTAAAGGTTATGTTAGAAATTACACTTCTAGAATTGTGCGAACATAAATCTAATATTCATAAATTTACATAGGCAAACTGAGATTTGCAATAATAATAGATTTGTCTTGCTGGTTTATGACAGAAAGATATCTTAATTAAATTTTAAAATATTGAGTTTGTGAAATAAAAATGTGAATAAAAAACTTCAATAATCATTAAAAAAATAATACAAAAAAACAATTTTACACCGAGTGTATACAAAGAGCAATGTGGTAAAACACATGAGAACTAGGAATAATATGTGATCAAAGAAATTTTTATTTAAAATAACAAATATTTTTTCAAATTTAATAAAAGAAAAAAATCCATTAGGTATACTTATGAATTAATACATTGTATTAGATTAGTATACTTTCGATACCTCAAAATCAGAAAAAAAATTTGAGATAGCAAGGTAACCCTCAAAACATAAAAATAACACAAAATAACATTATATGGAATGTTGTCAAAAAATTTAGAATCATGATAGAGCATAATGTGTGAAAATAGGAAGGATTTAATTGTTTTATACAAACAGTAATCAGATCCACACATAATTGAGGTATTTCAATTTATGAGTCAGGAATTGTATGATATATAAGGATATTTTAGAAACTAGAAAGTCAACCGTCATGGTATGACGGGTGCAAATTGCCGCTTCATTCGAGAGATTTCCCGTCAAATTTGACGTGTTTAAATAGATATATATGCGAGATAAATGTTTAAGATTGATTGAAAACAAATAAAATAAACATATGTTTTATGACAGGAAATATTTATTTTATTTACTTATTTCTTTATTCAAAAAACCTCTTGGTAAACAACATTCAGTGTGAAGTAGTTTTCGTTGTTTAACAATTTTATTATAATTCAATAACCATGAAATTCTCAGCTTGTCAAACGTAAGTCAAAAGTTGCAATTTCAAAGGAATACTGTTTCGAAATTCTAATCAAAACAAGGCACTTCTCTGCTTGTCAAACGTTGCCAAAAAATATTATCAAATTATATCATCACGTTTGCAATAAATAATCAGATGCAACGTGGCGTCCAAACTATATCACGCGCATGATATACCACTGACGTGATTTATTATTTTCTATTAAGAAACGGAAATTAATTTAAAATATATGATGAATACAATTTAAAATTTCTCGTGAACTATTGATCACAGCGAGATAAATTTTTATATCAATCGATAGCAAATTTTATTTCACTATTTTAAGGTTATTAAATTTGAAATTAGGACGACAATTACTCTTTTAAATTTAAAATTACTTAAATTTAGGTTCTCTAACAATCAAATAATGCTGTTCAACGTCTCGCAGTGCTATGGCGCGAGTTTTATTGTTGGTGACATCAGAGCGTTACCGAGAGACAGATCTGGACTATTATATTAGTAATGTTGTTGTTATTTTAGTGTTGGGAATCAAATAGCTGAATTATTAGGTTGATATACTGAAATTTGCATTCAAGTTTAATTTTTTTAAGAATTGGCAATTATTAATGACCGGAGCCATGAAATTTAGCATTTGGCTTACTTAAATTTATATTTTCGAAAGGCAGTGTTTCCTTTCCTTGGAGTCCTAGTTCTCATGTGTTTTACTACATTGCTTTTTGTCTACACTCGGTGTAAAATTGTTTTTTGTATTATTTTTTTAAAAATGATTATTGGAGTTTTTTATTCACATTTTTATTTCAATAACTCAATATTTTAAAATTTAATTAAGATATCTTTCTATCATAAACCAGCAAGACAAATCTATTATTATTGCAAATCTCAGTTTGCCTATGGAAATTTATGAATATTAGATTTATGTTCGCACAATTCTAGCAGTGTAATTTCTAACATAACCTTTACAAGACTTTTGCTCAAAACAACTTTAAATAAATTTATTTTATCTCATTTCATTTCATTTTCAATAATGGTTAATTATGTATTCTCTTTACTTTCTCACAAACGCATGCAAACGAAATACTTAGTATGGTTTCACTGTTTCATTAATACAGCAACAGATAAAAAATATTACCAACTGCAATATTTGCAAATGGTTAAAAATAAAACGTGTGTTTTAAATATTGTTAACATGGTTAAGATGAATAAAAATTATCAAGATCTCTAACAGGAGTGCTCATCAAAATTTTCTAACAGGAGTTAAAAAAGTAAATCCAACCAACCTTTTATTATGACACTCGATTACGGCTTATGAAAAAGGAAGGTTGTTAAAAAAAACTTGTCTTATTTCAGTAAAAGGTTGAAAATCGTATTTCAATGATTCAAGCAAAATTTAGTATTTTTTAACCAACACTGAGTTTTGTAAAAATTTATTAAAATTAAATTTTGAAGTAAAATTTAAAAAGAATTTTCAAAGCAGTTTCAGCTTTGAAAGTTCTTAGTATAAAGAGAAAAAAATATTAGAGGAAGTAACTATAAATGTATTAGTTATTACTGTAAGTGTGCAAGCTACCGTGCTGCCATCTGTTACACATTTTTAAAACTTGACGATATTCAAAAGGGGGAAAAAATACATGACAATACATTCATAAAGAAAGAATTTAAAGTAAATCTAACGACATTAAATCAAGAAGAAGAAAGATTCCCCTTTTGAAAACAAATTCAGACAATATCTTGGAGAAAAAATTAGTTTTTAGAGTTTTAAGAACTATAAACAAGATACGAAACTCTCACTGTTGATGCGATGTGCAGAAGAGTGACGTCAGATTCGCTTGTCCAATCAGAGCGCTCCAAAGTTACAATGGTGCCCTACTTGAGTACAGTATGCCTATATGCTGCCCGGACCTGCTCGAAACATTCTAGAAGCTTTCAGAAGGAAGGGTGACGGACGTCATTCGTGTCGTCTAAGCAGCTGGACAAATCAGCGGTGTGATGAAAATCAGGTGACTCCCGTTTCATCAGAAGAGCGGGTTTTTTCAGCAGAGAGGTGAAATGGACAGAGGTGTCTTTGGATTGAGCAGTGGAGGTGAGCGGCTTTTACAAAAGGTGTGGACGAATTTGGTCTTAACAGTGGGTTGAAAAGGCCCCTGGTAATTTCGCCTTTATAGGTTGATTAAGGATTATAGAGTCCAGGAAATCCAAGTGGTGATATGCGCTACTTGATTGATGACCAGCAAAAATCTTGGCTGAAGTGATGAGTACATAATTTTTTTATTTGTTATTTTGTTTCGTGTGTGAGCAAGGACAAAAACTTTGTTTGACGAAAGGAAGTTTTTTCTTTCTTAAAAGAAACTCTGCACTCTTGCTCAAACGAGCTTACATAACCGAGAATGCATGAATCATCTTTCAGGTGCTAGTATGTGTGAGTAAATCACGAAACTTTGATCTCTTAATGACTGTACATTAGAAGACTAGCTGATGCATGGATTTAGGATAAAACTTAGTGAATCTCTTTCAGGATTTCTCATGCAACTTTAGTGCCATAATTAATGCATTAATTAATTTGTTTATATATCTGTAGCTGTTATGTGAAAAAATGAATCAAACGTGTTCAATCTTTAGATTTGAGTGTATTCAGTCGATTGACTTTATATTAATGCGCTAACTATGTTTAATCCGGGTATTGCATATCAATAAATATCTGTTTAAAGTTCTAATGGTTTGAGTGTTGCATTTTTACAGCTTAGAGCATTTGATCAAGGCACTGACCTGATAATATGATAGTAATGTGGCGTATAGTTATTGCATTGAATGTTTGCGGTTAATTGTGAATCTATAATACCACGCTAATTCTTAATTATTTATGGTTATTCAAAAGAAAAATTTATTTTAATTTAAAATCATTATACGACAATTAGGAATTTAATATGTTTCAACAACACAGCATAATTGTAGTACCGTGAAATAACACAGCACCACCTACGTATTAAAGCTAAACTAAAAAAGCGCCATATTGTGGAAGTATAGTAAAAACCTTTGGGGAGAATACTACAGTTAGTTATCAGTAACTTCACTGTATCATGTCATTAAAATAGCCAGTTATGGTGACTAAGGAATGATGAATATTGGTTGTATTTTATACCCTGGTATGAAAAAATTAAGCAACATTTCGGAAAATGCTAGAAATTTGCAATTTACACGAAAACTGTGGTTCGAAATCAGTTTCGGAGAATCGTATAACATACAATCGAGTATCATACACATTTTATATTGAAAATTTGGTCACGAGGGCAATTGGGGGTGGGACCCGAAAGTGAGGAAGTATGAAAAGGATTTCGACTCACCCGGTTCGACTTATCAGCTTTCTGTGAAACGTGATCAGTCGAAATCTCTTTCAAGCTTCATCACTTTCGGGTCGCCCCCCTAATTGCCCTCGTGACCAAATCTTCACTTTAAAATGTTTGTAATACTCGTTTGCATGTTACACGATTCTCCAGAACTTATTTCGAACCATAGTTTTCGCATAAATTGCAAATTTCTTTCATTTTACGAAATGTTGCTTACTTTTTGCACACCAGTGCAATAATTTAACCTCTTATGTTGTTCCTATTCCAGAAATTTCCTGCAGTTGTATACTACGAAATTAAAATGAAAGTTTAAAGCCTTCTTTCGAGGTATTGTCCAAAGAAAACAACTTTTAATCCTCATAAAAATATACGATTAAATGAATTGGAGAAGTGATAAAACTTGTTTGAATTTCATTACAACGATGAAAAGTATAAATGTAAATTAAGTATGAAGATGCTTTTAAAAATTGTTAAAATTGGGAAAGAATTGTACGAAAACTAGAGTAGTACCATAGAAAAGACAATTTGAGGGTTTTCAAGATGGCGTAAAATTAATTTTTCTATGATAATATTTTCGGAAGCTATCAAATAAAGACGCAAAATTCTTCTTACATTTTAATTTCATGAGACATTGGTAAAAAGTGTTTCAAATACTTCTAAGAATTGCACATTTTCTGCCTTCAAAGTAGTTTTGTGCCAATTTCAGAGTTCTAAGCACAAACGGCTTGCTATGCAGATGACCCATATTCATACATTCACCTTCATTATTCCAAGAGATTATTTTAGCTATAGTTGTTCACGAAACACTTATTCACACTTATTTTCTTGCTTGCAATATTTATTAATGCATTACCTAATCACTTTTTAAATGAAATAAAAGTTCATGACTGTATATATTTCTATTGAAATAAATCATAAAATCAACTTCATGAAGGAAGTTCTTTATTTACATCAACACATGCCTTTATGTTGAAAAATCTCAAATAAATTTTCTAACATGAGAGTTTCTTAACAAAAGAGTTTAATCAGCTAAATGGTTGCAGCAATTAAATAGAACTCTTTTAGGAAAAGCAGAAAACGTATTTTATTCGGAAGCAAAAATGGACGTAGATAGAGGTTCGCGTGACTGACTAGTAAGAGTAAATGGCATTTCTGAAATCTATCCAAAGCCTTGTTTCCAAGCGTTAGAATCTGTGTCGGAAATGACACATTTCAGCCGGATGGGCGGTTTTGTGCTACAAGTTACGCAGTCAGCTTTGAAATCCATTAAGTTCATGGCATCACGTGACTTAAACGATGTCACGCTTGAAATACTTAAAGAGAATTATTGCGAGACACCTTTTTAATATGAGGCGAAACGATTTTAATATGGTATTTTCTTTTTCTTTAATATGCCCAGATTTACAAAATCAGTACCACAGCGATTGAAATTTTAACACCGGTTTTCAAGTTAGTGTGTTTTATAAATAAACTACAAATTCTTGAATTTATTTCTAAAAATATTCCGTTTGAAAAGTAGGACATTTAATTTTTGAACAGGTGATCAATTTATAAATGCCTGTTTTTTAAATATTTTCAAGTATGTAAATTTTCATAAACATGGAACATTTTTATTATGAGGCAATAAAAATTTACTTTAAATACACGATTGCTAAAACATAATTTCCCTTGTTGTTTCTCACGTGAGTATTCTCTTATTATTATTATTCTATAAACAGAATACAAGGAATATTTTGCAGTTACAAAAATGGTTTAATAATTTTATATTGCTCTTCGGAATGTGAAGATTGTATTTCTGTAAATGTTGCTTTACCTGTAAACGCTTATTTTATCAGGAAAGCAATCACGATTTTTTTGATTGATCAATATAAATTCTACTAAAACTGACGCACAAAATATATAATTCGTACTCGAAAAATTAAGAAAATATGAATGCGTTCATATTTGAAAAAAAAAGTTTTTGATATTTTCTCCAGCACTAAATCGCCAATCATACTAAAAATGATTAACTGTATGAAATACTTTGAATTATCTATTTTTAATATTAATAGTAATCTATAATGACTGCATTTTTTAAAATTTCGAAGAGAAATAGCAGAAGAAATGAATTAAAACAAAGCTTCCTTGAGAAGTAAATTCTTCAAAGAAATTTCTTTTTTGAACCATTGTCAGATAATTTTTTTCACATAACATTATAAAAAATAGTTGTTGATGAATTATTATTAATCTTTCAGAAAAATGAATTTTAAATTTTTCATAATTTTATTTGCTTTAAATAATCAAAAGGAATCGAAAAAATATGATTAATAAAATATTCATTTGCTTTACTATTTATTATTTCAACTATTTTTAGGTAAATTATTTCCCAAGAGCAAAAATATCACACTATCAGAAAACTGTAATAAAAGTATTAAAATATATTTGAATTACTTAGAACTTGTAGGTGAACGAAAGACAACAAATGCAATGAACAGAAAGAAATACTAATGCAATGTTAAAAAGCTTTCGATAATATATTAAATTCCAAAAGTTGTCCTAAGTGAAACAAATTTCATCGCCCAAAGCATTCGGATATTTTTGTCATTTCTTGGTCCTTGTTTCATTTACAATGTAATATTTTCATGCGAAGTTCTCATTTTCCGCTGTTACTTCTTTAAAATCTCAAACTCATAGCAATAAGAAGATTTCGTAAACTTCAATTTCCATAAAGAATCAATAAATATATTTTTTGAAATCTTAATAACATAAATCTAAAATATGAACAAAATCATGAAAAGCAAAATGATTCTTAATGTTTTTAACTCATTATTTAAATTTACTCACTTTTAGATATTATTTGGACGTTAATCCAAATATGAGATTATTTTTTTTAAATTTCACAGTTTTATATTATAAATATAATTTCGAACACCATGAGCATTTATTTACCAAGCACCTAGAATGGATAATCCACGGTTAAACGTTTGAGATGTGTGCCATTTTCCTTTAATAAATTATTCGCAACCACCTGAGTTATATTCTACCTCATTCTAAGCCTTCACTCTTGGATTGGCAATAATAATTTTCCGGCTTCCGATGTCCAATAGTCTGAAACCAACGCAGGTGGTTTTCGAGCGATATTGCCTCTAAAATTATCGTAATGGAGCCACAGTATATGATTATTTCATTAGCTTTTCAACACTATCTGGAATTTCTCAAGTGCCTTTCCTCAGAACTCATCGAAATTGGCAACCACGCATGATAGGGATGAGTTTAAAGAGGGTGAATTGTTAAGACTGCAATGGACTAGAAATTATTCATTGAATAGGAGAAGGAGGAGATCTCGGAAGGTCAGCTTCAAAGCAAAATGACAAGAAAGTGAAAATAAAATTCTAAAATCTAAAATATTACAATCTTATCTTATAAAATTGAAATTTATCACATTATGATTTTTTTATTCTTCTGAAGTGTCCTTCTTTCTCCTAATAATTTTTAGATGAATATATTTACAACAAAAGATGCTTTATTGATGAATAAGTTGGTTAAAAACATTATGCAAATCAGAGAAGCCCAATTTTCAGTAATCTACATGTTGTTTTATTTTTGTGGTTTATCCACAAAAGTGGTGGAAAATGTTGCCGCATTTCTCAAATCATTAAAGTATTAGTTAATTTCCCCTCTTTTGCATTAATGTCGAAACATCTTTATGAGTCACACAGTTTTTCGAAATAACTTTTTAAGTGAATATTTTTTGTTCTATCAAACATGCTGAATTAAGGTTTTTAAACAATTAGATATCTGTATATATTATCGAATCTGTTCATTTTCGATTGGTACATTTCGAAAATAAAAATATTCCAGAAAAAATTATTCCAATAATATATTGAATTTCTTC
>BGPR01048740.1:0-11478 GCA_013235015.1 Araneus ventricosus
AATATTCTCCTTGAGACATTTCCATCGACACCAGTTTTGTGAAGATCCGATAATAACTCCCCGAGTTATAGCGAGTGCCCGATCTATAAAGTTGAGGACTGTACCACGCATACACCACCTTCGTATCTACTACTAATATAGCTTGTGGCAAGGCACAAAAATGCACTACGCAAAATCTATCTGTACAATATGTACAATATCCAACAATATTGTACAATATCCAACAATATTGTACAATATCCAACAATATTGTACAATATATTTATGCTACTGGGGTAGCCCTTTGGATAAGACAGCCCTGGTTAGAAGACTTACGAATACGATGGGGCGTTGTTATAACGAATTTTTTTCTAAGATTTGCGAATAGGCATCAACGCTCATTAACCCTTTTAATTTCGCTACATATTTCGTTTTGAAAATTACCATATTTATTTCACAAATGAATGTTAGACATGTAGCTGATCATAAATATGTAAAGGGAAAAAAATTAGCATTTTTTTTATTTTCAGGACATTTGTGGTTTCACCGTGAAACCAATGAACGGTAACGGGCTATTTTTCCTCCGAATAAGTTATCGTCGAATTGCGATTTAAATTATGTATTTAATTCGTGAGTATATGTGAGTATTCAGGATATACAACCTTCATAAAATTCAATATTACTTTCGAAGATTCAGTTTTAAAAAAATATCAATTTGCGCAAGAACCCTCATCATTTTGTTTCTCTTAGAGATCAAAAGCAACTTAGCTCTTGCAATGCCGATATCTTTGTGAATACTAACGGTATTGAACTGGAATTTTTATATCAGTTGGCCTATGGGCGAGTTTTCTTTTTTGTTTACTTATATTAAAAACCTTGACTTTATTTGTTGGGCTTTTGGACTTCCGCTTTGAAGATTCCATTGACTTATCATCAGTGGCGAATCCAGGTGTCAGGTGTGGAGGGGGCTGAGGTCATAAAAATTTTGTATCGTAGTAACGAATGTCAAACCTCATGGCTTATGTAAACCAAAACACTTTAACTTTACAGGCTTTCCTCTCCTGACAGTGAGAATAATAAAGAACACTACAATACTTTCGATAATTTAATACAAAATGCAATGTAATAGATGGCCAAAAAATGTTTTCGACCGCGCCAACGCTACAAGTGCAAGTGGAAGGACTAGAAAAGTAGGAAAATTTTCGAGCCTGTCCAGTCGGAAAGCACTGTTGTCACGATTTTATTACTATTCTTTTAAAATGAAAATTAAGATCAAACAGTTGTAGTGATTTTAAATTAAATCAAAAATTTTGGTTTAGCTCTGGGGGGGGGGGGCCGCAGCCCGATAGCCCCTCCCCTGGATTCGCCACTGCTTATCATTATACCGGAATTACGTAGTCACCTCATTTTAATCTAAATAAACAAAACAGAAAACTCGTCCATATATCTGGCTCTAGAAGAATGACGCTACGCTTCGCCCATGGGCAGTAAAAAAATGTTCAATGTGTGGTTACACTGCGAAACCAATGAAAACGAAAGGTTTAATCCAAGGTACACAAGTTTTATGAATTTTTAAAAGTTTTCCTGCGTTTCAAAAGTTTTAAACTGCGGAAGTTTTTGTACAAAGTGCACAAAATAGTTAATTAACTAATAGCCATTAAAGTTTTATTATTTCACAGATGGTTTATTGTACGTTATCGGTGGATTCGATCCCGAATCGGACGTCGCCGTCAGGAATGTGAATTACCTATCTCCTGCTGCCACCTGTTGGGAAGTCGCCGCACCTCTGCCTTCTCATCTTTTCGGGATAGCTGCGGTCTCCGTTCCTCAAATGGACTGATTTTGATCCTCCACTGCCACAAAATATGTCTTAAAAAGTTATTCAAGATCATATTTAATACAAATAATTCCATACGCAATAAAATTTGTTCTTCACAAAACTATTAGAGCTCCAAAGTTCATTTCTTAATTATTTTTTTTATACTGTAGAAATGAATCCACACACTGTTAAAAAATTAAACAAGACATGTTTCGTTTCAAATTTTCCTGAATTTAAACTGAAATTCCAAGGCCTTCTATTCGTTTGTTTGGATAGGTCTTTTGTTTCCATAATTATTGATAGAAAAATTCTCGAATAAAAGCTCTCTTTATTTGTAATTTCAATAAAATAGCTAAAATTAACTAATTGTTTCTATTTCTCAGTAATTGCAAGTTTTGCTATAAGAAAATCTGGTATAGTTTATATTACCGTTCTTAAAACTATACACTGTTCTCTAAATTTTTTTGCATAAAATATCCATGTCTACGAGGAAAAAAATGTCACTCGAGTAAGGTGGGTTTTTTTTCTTTTTCTTTTTTATTATTACTGGAAAATGAACAAAAAAAAACCGCATGTGTATTCATGACGCATTACGGTATTAAATTTTTTAATTATATTTAAGAGCCGGAAAATGTTATTTATATGAAATTGAGAGAACAAGCCTTGCCTTGGGTTCCATATAAAATTTGTTCTGTTTATGTAGAAGAATTAAAACAATTTTTAAAATTCAAAAATAATCTTTTGTGTTTAGAGATATTCTGAAACTGACAGTAAGATTGCTTCTTTTGGAATCCTTATTCCTTATCATTTCCTCATCAATTTCACAATGAAATATCGCATCTAAACCATCAAAAGTGCGCTCTAGGGTGCACTGTTCGGTCTAAACTGAAATGGACAGTTCTAGAATCATTCCAATTGCAATCAACACGTATTCATATTTCACACGTGTCATATTTCACAATAAATTCACACTATGAAAGATCCACCTTCACAAAACTCTCATTGGAATCGCAACTCAGGGTGGAGCACGCGTCTGTTTGATTTTTTTTTCTATTTCATTCATTTTTTTCTTATTATTATTTATTATTATTATTAGCCCACTGGTAGAGAATTGACCAGATACGAATTACGACTATACAAAACCTTCTCGGCGCAACGAGAATTACAGAGAGGAAGGGAAAAATCAAAAACAACAACAACAATTAACACACAAACACGTACTGAAAATGTCTGCAATGAATGTCTTAATAGCAGTTGGATGCGAGAATTGGAATTTTTTTCAGCGGTTCACACACACACACAAACGTAACACTGATTGCTCGTTTTCATTAACTGCATCATACAATAAACTCTGCTAAAAACTCCACCCTACTTTAACTACGCTTTTGTTGGAACAAAAATGGCTGAATTTGCTCTGTTCACTGTAGAAAGCAAAGCTTTCCGTCTATATCTATGCAAAATTAATTTATTTGCTACATCTGTCTCAGTCTTAAAGTTTGTCGACACTCCTTTGAATTACCCTGTATGACATTTTCCTTACCAAAGATATAGACATTACTTTAATCTTGGGATTTTTTCGAAGTCAGAGAGATAAAATTTAAGACATTGTCAGATCCTCACAGAAATAAACCTATTTTGAATCCTTGCTGGGTTCCTGATAAGTCTTCATGCCGGATTCTTATTTTATTTTTGCTTTAGTCTTCTTTCTGTCGTTTATTCAGTTACTGTGATAACCAATGCCATAGGTAAAGATCAGCGGCATAAAATGTGTGTCACCACCTTAGTGGCGCACTGCGGGTATAGTCCAGCGGCGTAATGTAAAATAAGAAGTGCCGAACGCTCTAAGCAGTACTGGAAATCGCCTTAAAGCAGTATTGGAACGCTCTAAAAGAAGCACTGGAACGGCTCAAAAGCAGCACTGGAACGCCTCTAAAGCAGCACCAACCGCCTAAAGCAGTACTGGAACGCTCTAGTGCCAGTGCCGGAATCGCTCTAAATGTAGTGCCGGAACGCTCTGGGGTGCCATTGAAGGAAACGCTCTAAAAGCAGGTCGGAACGCTCTTAAATGTGCCGGAACGCTCTAAATGTAGTGAACTGCCTAAAACCAGTACTGGAAAGCCTCTAATCTGGGTGACAAAATCGTTATGTTTTGCTGACGTTTCCATAATTTTTTTGTTATTTATTTCCTTTACAAAGTGAGTTCCGAACTGTGTTCCGGTGAATAGTGGTTCACCACACCCTTGTGCATGCCGCTAAGAGGATGAGGGAAAGTGAAAAGTTTCAATTTTTTTTCATTCAGTACACTTTATCAAATCATAGTATAAAAAGTGGCTAGATCCATTATGAAATCGAAGGAAAAAATTACATTACAAAATTGACATTTATACAACGTATTACAGACACGTTGGATATTTTCAGTGGAACGGGCCCGAACCTGAGACCCTCCGTCCACAATGTCCAGATTCTGCTACGACACCACGACCAGTAATTTAAAACTGATTGAACATCAGAATGCAGCAGCTAATGACCAAAGAAAGTTAGTTCATTGCTTCCAAGAAAAGGACATGAGAACCTTTGCCACATACATGTGTGCTGTACAAAATAGGTCGTGGATTCGTTGTTTATATCGTTATTATTGAAAATAAATGACCAGGAAAATCGAACCAATACCGACCTTGGAGTAACAATTATTGATTGTATTTAATTTCAATTCAGTGGGAAACCAGGGATAGCTTACTGGGCTGCAGCCCCAGAGCTAAACCAGCCGCCTTTTATTTTATTTAAACACTACAAATGTTTTAATTTGCCTTTAAAAAAATATAAAACTTGACAGCATTGAAAGCTCAGCTTGACAGACTCGAAAATTTTCCTACTTTTCTAGCTTTCATTCCAATTTAAATTTGTAGCGTTGATGCGGTCGAAAACCATTTTTGTCTATTAATTAATTGTATTTCTTTATTAAATTATCGAGTATTGTACTTCTTTAAGGATTTTATTGTCAGGTGAGTAAAGTCTGTCAAGTTAAAATGTTTTGGCTTAGATAAGTATTGATGAGGGTTTGACATTCGTCACGATGATAGAAAATTTTATGACCTCAGCCTTCCCAGATCCGAATCCTGGATCTGCCATCGTTTCACTGACCACCGCTTTATTTATATGGTCACTAACATCATAAAAAATTAATAGAATTTCAATGTAAAACCAAATTTCAAATATCTCCCGTATGCCATCTGTTGACAATAAGTAGAATTCCTACCATACCTCTACATCTATAAAATAATGGAAGATTTATACAGATTTCGAGGATTTTACCTCGAAATTCTAGAAAGTTTTAATAACAAGGCAAATGACCTGCAGAATCGTGTGTATTGCGTATTTTATTGCAGTTTAATTTTATCATGAAAAAGTAACAGAGTGTGAACGAAAAGGAGTCAACTGCTGTGTTGACAAATCATCTGTGGGGCTCACTCTTTACCTGTATAGGTGAAATATACAGAGAGAGTATTATAATGTAGACATAAGGTGTGTGGGCAAGAAGAAAGTCCAAATACAGCATTTAGGTAAAAATATAATCATTTATTATATAAAATAAAGCATCCAAAATTGCAAAAAAGAAATAAACCGATTGAAGCAAAAAAAATTGAATAATGTAACCTACAATTAATGTTTATAAGTAGGACAGTAAACCTTTGACGGATTTGGTTCAAAATTTGGATACAGATTTACATTCCTGATGATAAAACTGTACTGTATCCATCTCGCTATTTATGTTCTTGAGTTATAGTGTTTACATGAACGCGGACAGAGAGACTTTCCGTAGACGAATTTTGGTCCAAAATTTGATAGAAACCTACAAATTATGCGTGCGTAAAGATCAAGATACCAAATTTTTTACCACCGTAGCCCCAATAGTTTCGAGTTATCGTGTTCCACAGCATTGCATTGCATTGTGACAAACACACACACAGACATAATTCCAAAATTGTGTTTTCGGACTGAAATTAAACGTGGAGATTCGTCAAAATCTGAGTTCAAATATTTCATCGATTACATTTTCTTTACTTCTGTATACGAGAAAAGTAATGATATGCAGGACAAACGCATGAATTTAATTCTAAGCATGCATCACACTGGAACACAAAATCATGCAGGCTTTTGATATGCTGCTGTAGTGACGCCCTCTATTTATTTGTATTTTGTGTTTTCTTCTTCTTGCCAACCTATATACTCATCAAATAATTGAGTGGTATCTTTTGATGAATCTTCAATTTTACTTCTGAACCCAGAAAATAAGCATTTTAAACTGATTTGTGTCTGACCTTGGTTAGACGAAAGCTATATCTCCAAAACCACTATGAACATGTCCGATTGAAATTCAATCTTTTGCATTGTTTAGCAACGGATTCGGAAACCCTCCGCGCTTTAGTACGTGCGCCAGTCGGAGTTATTTCTAAAAATAGGGAGAAGTGAAGAAACAGTAAGTATGCCTTTACATTTTACTGAGCGTGATCTAAATAAAGAACCCGAAATGCGCCTTTATACAATTATTTACTCACATTCGACACCCCTTCTGTAAAACTCAAAAGTGGTAGCTGTCCAACGCCGAACTAGAGTTCTTCAGTGTACCAGACCCACCCGTATTTAGGACCAAATTCCTGCCAAAGAGTACTTTTCCAAAAAACATTTCCCAATAAGTTTTCACTAAATGTGTTTTGAGAATGTTACTTTTCACTTACTTTTGGGAATGTCCAAATGCTTTTCACTAAATGAAACCACACAAAATGTAATAATTACAACACGTCAAGCAGCCTATCGCAATCTGCATTTAATTAATATTTTAATTATTTTGAAACACACTGGCTGCATTGCAATTGCCGTCAAAGGAAATGTCACACAGGGTGATTCAAAGGAGTTTTGACAACCGCAGACTGAGACAGAGTAAATAAATACATTAATTTTTTCCACAGATATAGACGCAAAAAAATTATAGAGGAGCTGGGCGTGTAAGGTTTTGTCTTCAGAAAGTGAACAGAGCAAGTCTGAAATATAAGCAAAGGTTATACAGGGTAATCTTTGAAGGAATTCCCTCGGACAAACCTTTATGACTGATATAGATGTAGAACACACTTTCCATAGATATAGACGCAAAATTATGTGAGCGAGCCATGCGTGTAGTTTTGTCTCTACAGTGAACAGAGCAAATACAGTCAAGGGAAAATGTCATACAGGGTAATTCAAAGGAGTTTCGACAAACTTAAGACTGGAGACAGAATGGGGAAGAATAAATGCCATTAATTTTGCATAGATATAAACGCGCAAAATTACAAAGTGAGCCAAAGTTTTTTGTTAGTTTTGCCTCTGCTATGAACAGAGCAACTATAAGCAAAATAAATATACAGGTAATTCATACTTTGACAAACTTTAAGACTGAGACAGATGTAGAACACACACCTTTGCATAGATATAAACGCAAAAAATTATGCGGGAGCTAAAGCGCATAGTTTTGTCTCATTATGAACAGAGCAAATCCAGTCATGTAAGCAAAATGTTATACAGGGTAACTGGAAGGAGTTTCTGGACAACTTAAGACTGAGACAGATGTAGCAAATAACACACACCTTTCCATAGATATAGACGCAAAAATTATGAGTGAGCTAAGCGTGTAGTTTTGTCTCTACTAGAAATAGGAGCAAATACAGTCGTGAGGGAAAAAAATGTCATACAGGTAATCTAAAGGAGTTTCGACAAACTCTTTAAGACTGAGACAGATAAAGAATAACACATTAATTTTGCATAGATATAAACGCAAAAATTATGTGTGCGAGCGCATAGTTTTGTCTCTACAGGAACAGAGCAAATTCAGCCATAAGCAAAATAATATAATAGGTAATTCGAAGGAGTTTCATCAAACTCTTTAAGACTGAGACAGATGTAGCAATAACAAATTAATCTTTTTGCATAGATAATATAGATGCAAAAAAATTGCGTGTGCGAGCTAAAGCGCGTAGTTTTGTCTCTGCAGAACAGATGAATTACAGCCGTGAGGAAAATACAGTCATACAGGGTAATCTGAGTTTCAGACAAACTTAAGACTGAGACAGATAGTAAATAACACACATCTTGCATAGATATAAACGCAAAATTATAAAAGGGGAGCTAAAGCGCATAGTTTTGTCTTCTACAGTGAACAGAGCAAAATTCAGCCATATGGGGCAAAATGTTATACAGGGTAATTGACAATTTGACAAACTTAAGACTGAGACAGATGTAAAATAACACATTAATTTTCCATAGATACAGACGCAAAATTATGTAAAAGGGAGCTAAAGGCGTGGTTCTCTACAGTGAACAGAGCAAATTCAGCCATAAAATGTTATACAGGGTAATCTGAAGGGAATTACTGTAAACTTTAAGACTGAGACAGGATAGCAAATAACACATTAATTCTTCCATAGATATAGACGCAAAATTATGTGTGCGAGCCTAAAGGCGTGGTTCTTTTGTCTCTACAGTGAACAGAGCAACTAAATGTAAGGAAAATAAGCACAGGGTAATCTGGAAATATTCTGACAAACTTAAGACTGAGACAGATGGAAATAAATAAATTCACATTAATTCCTTCCATAGATATAGACGCAAAAAAATTCACATGTGAGTGGTACCAAGCGTGTAGTTTTATCTCTACAGTGAACAGAGCAAAATACAGCCGTGAGGGGAAAATGTCACAGGGTATCCAAAGTGAGACAAACCTTAAGACTGAGACAGATGTATAAATACCAAACCACCTTTGCATAGATATAGACGCAAAAATTATGTGTGCGCGGAGCTAAAGCGTATGCCTTTGTCTCTACAGCGAACAGAAGTAAATACAGCCGCAGGGAAAATGTCAGGTGCAATTCAAAGGAGCTCGACAAACCTTTAAGACTGAGACAGAGCTGTAGCAAATAACACATTAATCTTCCATAGATATAGACGCAAAATTATAAAAGGGAGCCTAAAAGCGCGTGGTTTCGTCTCCCCTACAGTGAACAGAGCAAATCCAGCCATAAGCAAAATGTTATACAGGGTAATCTCGAAGAATTTCAAACTTAAGACTGAGACAGATGTAGCAAATAACAAGACACTTTCCATAGATATAGACGCAAAAATTATGTGTGAGCTAAAGGCGTGGTTTTGTCTTCTGCTAAGAATGAGCAAATTCAGCCGTAAGGAAAATGTTATACAGGGTAATTGAAGCTGACAAACTTAAGACTGAGAGACAGATGTAGCAAATAACACATTAATTTCTTCTTCCATAGATATATAGACGCAAAATTATAAAGAGCTAAAGGCGTGTGGTTTTGTCTCTTGGGCAGTGAACAGAGCAAATTCAGCCGTAAGGAAAATGTTATACAGGGTAATCTGGCTGGAGTTTCGACAAACTTTAAGACTGAGATGATAAATAACACATTAATTTTCCATAGATATAGACGAAAAATTGAGAGCTAAGCGTAGTTTTGTCTCTACAGTGAACAGAGAAAATACAGCCGTGAGGGAAAATGCCTGGTAATTCAAAAGGAGTTTCTGATAAACTTTAAGTATTCGAGACAGATAGCAATAAATTACATTAATTTTTGTATAGATATACAAACGTACCATGAGCTAAAGGCATAGTTTTGTTCTACAGTGAACAGAGCAAATTCAGCCATAAGCAAATGTTATACAGGGTAATTCAGTTGGAGTTTCTGGACAAACTTTAAGACTGAGTAGATGTAGCAAATAACAAAATTAATTTTGGCATGATATATGCAAAAAATTATGTAAAAAAGTGAGCTAAAGTGTGTTTGTCTCTACAGTGAACAGAGCAACTACAGCCGTGAGGGAAAATGTCACAGGGTAATTCAAAGGAGTTTGACAAACTTTAAGACTGAGACAGATGTAGCAAATAACACATTAATTTTGCATAGATATAAACGCAGGCAAAAAGTGAGCTAAAGCGCATAGTTTTGTTCTAAGAAAGAACAGAGGTAACCAGCCATGTCGTTATACAGGGTAATCTGGAAGGAATTTCGACAAACTCTTAAGACTGAGACACAGGATGTAGCAACAACACATTAATTCTCCAGATGACGCAAAAATTGCAAAAAAGTGAGCTAAAACATGTGGTTTTGTTCTCTACAGTGAACAGAGCAAAATTCAGCCATAAGCAAATATACAGGTAATTCGAAGGAATTTGACAAACTTTAAGACTGAGACAGATGTAGCAAAGCAACACATTAATTTTCCATAGATATAGACGCAAAATTATGCGAGCTAAAGGTGGTTTTGTCTCTAAGCAGTGAACAGAGCAAATCCAGCCAAAAGGGAAAATGTTATACAGGGTAATTGAAGGAGTTTCTTGACAAACTTAAGACTGAGACAGATAAGTAAAATAAATACATTAATTTTCCTTATAGACATAGACGCAAAATTATGTGGAGTGATTTCAAGCGCGTAGTTTTGTTCTCTACAGTGAACAGAGCAAATACAGCCGTGAGGGAAAATGTCATGTTAGTAAAATTCAAAGGAGTTTCTGAGCCAAACTTTAAGACTGAGACAGATAGTAGCCAGTAACACACTCTTGTATAGATATAAACCGCAAAAATTATAAAAAAAGGAGCCAAGGCATAGTTTTGTCTCTACAGTGAACAGAGCAAATTCAGCCACAAGCAAACAAGTTATACAGGGTAATTGAAGGGAGTTTCGACAAATTTTAAGACCGAGTAGATGTAGCAAATAACAAATTAATGGTATAGATATAGATGCAAAATTATGCGAGCTAAAAGCTGCTAGTTTTGTCTCTACAGTGAACAGAGCACCATAATGAGGGAAAAATGTCATACAGGGTAATCTTAAAGGAGTTTCGGACAAACTTTAAGACTCGAGACAGATGTAACAACAAGCATTACCTTCCACAGATATAGACGCAAAAAATTATGTGCAAGAGCTAAGGCGTGGTTTTATTCATGAAAGTGAACAGAGCAAATCCAGCATAAGCAAAATGCAGCCATACAGGGTAATCTGAAGGAATTCTCATCAAACCTTTGGAGACAGGGATGGGGTATGTGTAAATAACACATTAATTTTCTCCATAGGATACAGACGCAAAATTATGTGTGCGAGCCAAAGCGCGTGGTTTGTCTCTACAGTGAACAGAAGCAAAATCTGCAATGTAAGGAAAAATGTTATACAGTGGTAATTGAAGGAATTTCGACAACTTTAAGACTGAGACATAGATGAAAGCAAATAACACACACTACAGATATAGACGCAAAATTATGTGAGCGAGCTAAGCGTGGGGTTTTATTCCCAGAACAGAGCAAATGCCAGCCGTGAGGGAAAATGCTCGCTGTGGGTAATTCAAAGGATTTCGACAAACTTCAAGATCTGAGATTAGACAGAAGCAAAACAACACACTTTTCCACAGATATAGACGCAAAAATTACGTGAGTTGAGCTACGTGTGTTTTATCTCTGCTAGTGAACAGAGCAAATCTACAAAATGTTATATACAGGGTAACTGAAGAATTAGACAAACTTAAGACTGAGACAATGTAGCAAATAACACATTAATTTTCCATAGATATAGACGCAAATATGTGTAAGCATTAAAGCGCGTGGGGAAGCCTTTGTCTTCAAGCAGTGAAATAGAGCAATTCAGCT
>BGPR01048741.1:0-11478 GCA_013235015.1 Araneus ventricosus
ATGCAGAACATTTCATTTTTAACCATACAATGCGTGAAGTAGGTTACAGAGGATTAATGAGAGCTTTTTTATAACAAATGTCGAGAAGAATTTAATTTTATAGCAGAAATTTAGAAATGCTGTTTTTTATTTTAGAGAAACAGTGAAAGTTGAAAATAAAAAGTTCTCATGAAGTTTCAATCTACATTTTTAAATAAAATCATGCATTTACGTAAAAAAACTATTATCGAAAATTTATGCATATTCATAAATAAGTCTTTTTAAAAAGAGTTATTGCTCTTCCTTACAATTTACATGTAGTTATCTAAGCAATTAGAATACAGGCGAAAATAAAATTTTCTCTAAATGTTTGATGATTCTAAATTTTCTTAAAATGTTTAAATATTCATATCTTAGATTTTGATACAGTGCAGATGCATAGAAATGTTTACTTATTATAAAAAATATGAAAGTTTATTAATAATGAAGATGTACGGAAATGATTTTTTGAAAATACGTAGAACACATTCAAGACTTAAAAATAGCAACAGATGTCAGATTAGATTGAATACTAAAGAAATTTTAACAAATACATGCTGGTAAGAATTTGGGAGTTTTCGATTTCCCCTTTGCTATCATACAAGAATGTCACTTAGTGATAAGTAATTGTACTTGAGGGTTATACCAAACCTCCCCGATGACCAGAAATATAAGTTTTAAAAATGTTTTCAAATATAGTTTTATCCAACTTGAAATGTACGCTTAATCGATAATATAATGTTCATTGACTTCTTTTGTGTCATAAAATAGAACTTATAGTAAGTAGTAAAAATAGAACTTTTATAAATTACGCACAAGCAAATACATTTAACAACTGTGATGGACGAAATAACATCAATCATCCAAATAAATGCAGCAGCAAAAATATATACAGTGTGTCCATGATCAAAGTTTCCTTATTAACAGCTACCTTCAACTATAACCATTCATCTGAAGAATGTGAATCTTTATGGATTACATAACAAAAGCTTGGGAAAAAAGTTAACGATTTAAAAGATTATTTCCAAATATGCCCCCCAGAGGGTTTGTTTCTATGGAAACCTGTAGAACTCATTCGAATTCTTCCTACGTGCTAGAATAGCTATTATAAAAGATACAGATATTCGCAATGAATTTGAGGACTTGGTATTGGCCTCAAAGTTTGAAGGCTCTTTACATCATTTGTTGAATAGCAACTTTCTTTACTACCTTTGAAGAAATGGTTCTTCTTTTTCTTGCAAGATGAAAAGACAACGATGACTTATTTTTTCAAATTATATTATCATTCTAGGTAGGCCATTATCAATGAGTAGACATATTTCAAGGCCCTCCAAAGTCCCAAGTTTCCTCAGAGCAGCTAATGATGAATCAGCATTTTGTTTTCAGCAGCCTGGAACCGATTAGAGGGAGGGGGGCATCCTCGCTCTGGGCAGGTCATCAGCAAACTTGTTTCGGTACTTACGTATTAACGCCACCGAGGCTACAGATTGGCGGTAATGCGCCAATAAAGAGCAATCTTGTTTACAAAAACCGCCAAATTGGCGTTAATACGTAAGTACAAAAACCGCCAAATTGGCGTTAATACGTAAGTACAAAAACCGCCAAATTGGCGGCACTTAAAAACCGCCAAATTGGCGTTAATACGTAAGTACAAAAACCGCCAAATTGGCGTTAATACGTAAGTACAAAAACCGCCAAATTTGGCGGCACTTAAAAACCGCCAAATCTGTAGCCTCGGTGGCGTTAATACGTAAGTACCCTTGTTTCCAACCTTTGTCCTCCATTTGTCTATAAACCAGTAATGTAACATCAAAAATATACCGGAACAAAGTTGTGGAAATTTTGTGCTCGAAGAAGGAAATAGTCCTAAAATTTTTATAACTTGAACCATTTGGCTAGCATCGAGCAAAAAAGATGATCATTCATTATGGAGATCCTGAACATTTTTCATGGATGTGACTAGAAATATGCAAATGAGTCAAAACAATACACTGGAGGACAATGCTAAAAATCATTTTTCATATTTTGAAAAATTTGGACTTAATAGGAATACAATGGTTCGCAATCAGTTGAGGAAAATCGTGGGACATACAATCGTCGTAGGACGTTTAGGGAGAATCTCCAAATTGTTCCACCAAATTGTGGGAAATTACAGAATACCTGGCAATAAGTGAAAGACGATTTTTATTAAATTTTGAATAAAATATTTTGAATATTACAGGAAATAAGAACATTTGTAGTAAATAATTTTTTACTGCGCATGTGCGAACGTAGCGAAACATTTCTTCCATGACTTCAAAGCCAGATATATAGGGCAACTTATTTAAAAATTCCAGTTTAATACTGTTAATATTTAGAAAGATATCAGAACTGCAGCGAGATGAATTTTGGTACACTCTAAACGAAGTTCAGTGATGAGTGTTCCTGCACAAATTGTTATTTTTTAAACTTGAAACTTAAAACAGTACTATTGAATTTTATGGAAGTTGAATTTCCTGAATACTCATGTATATTAATAAATTATATACATAATTTAAATTGCAATTCGATTATGTCTATACAAAGATTAAACTTTTTCAAAATTCAGTTTGTGCATGGACCCTTATCATTTAGTTTATCTTTGAGTGTCTTGAAATTTACCTCGTTGCAATGCCGATATCTTTCTGAATATTAATAGTATTAAATTGGAATTTTTATATAAGTTGCCCTATATATCTGGCTTGAATTTATAAAAGAAAAAATTTGCTAAGTTTCGCACATGCGCAGTAAAAAAGTATTTACTAAAAATACTCTTATTTTCTGTAATATTCAAATTATTTGATTTAAAGTTTATTGCAAAGCTTCTTGTACATATTGTAAAATATTCTGCAAGTTTCGTAGAATTTGGTAGAAAATTCTGCATGTTATAAACAAAAAACATGCAGAAAAATTAACGATTTTTTAAAGAAACCTTTATATTTTCACCAATAGTTTTGCTATTTTTACGAAAATTCTAATAAACATTATGCACATCAAACAAGACCATAGATAAAGGTTTCAACTCATTATCAGCTTTATGTGAAACGGGATTGGTCAAAATAATTTTCGCCTTCATCAATTTGTTTACGTTCCCCTAAATGGCCTTGTGACCGAATCTTCACTGTAAAATGTGAGTTCCAACGATTGTATGTTCAACGATTCTCCGAAACTGATTGAGAACCATTTTATTCCTATTAAGTATTAAGTCCAAATTTTTCGCATCTTAAAAAAGGTTCCTTAGCATTTGTGTACCGGTGTAATTAAAAATCCGTATAATATTTTTCCTTTGACTTTTTAGAAGATTGTTATGCTGTCTCTATACACGAATTTTGTATTAGATAGGAAGAAGGAGATAATTAAATTATCTAGAACAGATTAATAGTGAAACAGTATTTTTTTCATTAAACAATTCCCAGCGGGTATACCATTAATTCCTCTATGTAAGAATCTTTGTTGTGAATAAAATAATACGGGCTCCAAGCGTAGATGCATTCAAAGCTCTGTCAAAAAGCAACACTATTTTTTGTTTCACTACTAGTCGCAGCTGTTTGGCGGACCATTGCTTCCGGATATGCACCCACTGTACTCCAATTTGTTCCAAATATTGTAGTGGAGCAGTCAGTGGAAACCACATGCAACGATGCATGTGGGGTTTCCTTTTAGACATTGGGTGTTGAGGTTTTGAATAGGACATCGGCTTTCTTCGTTTGAGTTTTCTTGTTTTGTCAGTCGCATTATGTTTTTCTTAATGGTTTCTTTATATTTTTGTGTTGTTCAACCTTTTCATTTAGATTAATTTAAAATATAAATTAACATGAAATTGATAGCATAATGTTGATTATATTTTGTTTTGATCAATCAAATATAATAAATTAATCAATTAACAATAATAAATTGAATCAATTATAATCATAAAATGATGATTATATTTGATTAAATATAATGATATTTTCTTTTGTTTAGTATTATGTTATTTTCTTTTCAAATATTAATAATTCAACTTCAGCTATTATAACTTTGCTTCAATTGCTTGATGAGCAGTTCATTTATAAGCTGTATTTGCGTACATGTTTGCGGGATGGTATTGAAGAGAGTTTTCTTAATTCTGAACAGATTTCAATGATAAAGACAAGTCTGAGTAGAAAACGTTTTCTTCAAGACATTAGCACCAACGTAAAAAAGTTTAAATGACGGTGATTGGCATTATATACATACCCCAATTATTCATCTCAAACCTGTTAAGGAAACGAATCACTAATCCATGATCTGAAGCTGAATGTTTATTATATAATTTCACAGTATATAATAAAACGTTACGAAAATCGTCAGGTGAGTGTAATCTGAAAAAGTCTAACAATCGAGAAATACGCTTTATTTACAAATATTTCGGAAGACACGAAGCGCAAGAAAAAAAATCAACACTTGTAGAAACTAGCAACACAAACTAATAATAACAGTAACAGCACTTTCAGTACCGCTCGGCGTCTAACAGCTTACCAGCTCGCACTATGGACAAAACTCCAAAGACATTCCCTCGTTTCAGTAACTCCGCGTGTCTTTCCAACAGGGCACGATGTCACTAGGAAATCTCTGGCTCCTATGAGAGATAGGACCCAAATTCCCGCATATTCGAGGACCTTCATTTTGTCTCTAAAACATCCAAAATTTTTCACAAAGTCGCCAAATGGTCGCCAAGGTCGTGTGGCATTAGCTTCATCTGCCCTGGATATCTAGTAAGAACCTCTGTAAATATCTGTTTCCCACTACAAGACCAACACTCTAGGAAAGTGACATTGAATGTTAGTAAAAATATTAATAAATACAGTGTGGTTAAAAATAAAATTTCTATAGAAAGTTCGAGTCGCAAATGCTATTCAAAATTGTGTTAGAGAGCTTTATTAAGTTAGGAAAATAAGTCGAGCCGTGGATTCCACGCATTACTCACAAGTAACTTGCGACGATTCACTGGCTGCGAACTGACTAAATAGGTATCTTATGCATGCGACATAATAAATAGAATAACATCCTATATGCCTGGAAATTTTGATCAGGTTATTCATTGCAGTATGGGCACCATGTGTGTGTCAATGGTTTTGACAAAACTGTCGCCCCCATGTTCTAGTATTATTAATTTGCAGGTGTAATTTGTGCGGAAATAAAGTATAACAAAATTTTATTGGTTGCTTTTTGCAGTCATAATTGCACTTTGTATTTTCTTAAGAAATATCTAACGCTTTCTGAAGACGTTTGTGACTAAGTTTGTATGCGATTTTTTTTTGTTTCTATACACCTGATTTGCCCTTTCAATTCTCTGGCATGATATTAAATCATTCTTTCTATTCTTAATTAATCCCACCATGGGCAGAACTTCGCTGCCCCGTGCTATTGAATACGCGGGAAGATGGTCTCCTCTGCGGGTACATAAATGGTGTTGAATCGAGTTAGCTGTACTCCGAAGACTTTAAGTAACTCCTTAGGGAAGGATTAGCCGTGGTCGGTGGTGGATGTTAGGACTTCGATCTTTGTCCCGACTGTGCTGTGTGGCGAACTTCTTCAACAAATCCCGAATGGAATTTAGGACAGAGGTGGCTCTTTATGTCTTATATATATACTTAGCTAATTCCTCCGGAACAACTCATATATCGGGATGTGAGGGTGCCATATCACTAAGCAAGTTTTGGCTTGACAGGAGGTGGCAATAATGTTGGTGTTGCTCATATTGGCTCATTCCGGATGACGTGTTGTATCTCTGTTTGAGGGAACATCGAAAGTGCTGCTAATAATGGAGGCTATTATGCGTCCACCATGGAGCCCGAATTTGTTATTCCCGGAGACCGGATCCTTCAGTTCACCACAGATGCCAATGCAGTGAGGGGAAATTTCTCTATGGTTATATATTTAATTATATTGAGGGTCATAATTATTAGTAAAAGCCGTTGTCAGAAACAAGCGGGTAAAATCATTTTTACCATTAAAATTGAATTATAAATAAGCGGTTTAAAGTTTTGATGTCTGGAAAGAAAATTTGCTTTTTTGATAAATGAAAAAATGTCCGCGGCGGCCTAGTGGTAAGGTGTAGGCCTCGGAGCCAGAGGACTCCAGGCCCTAAACCCAATTCCACTGAATATCCTTATGTATTTGGCCTGTTACATGTAAAACCATGCTTAGGGGTCAAACGTCCACCAGCTGGTGTGGTGCGGAAGTTTGAAGAGGGGTCGCCAGCTCAGGTGTCATTCTCGTCATCTAACCGTGGTTCAAAATTACGAGATTAGTCTCAAACTAGCCTTCGTGTTGCTTCAGAACGGGACGTTAAAATAACTAAACTAAATTAAATGAAAAACTGATACCTAATCACATTGGTATGAAGGTAACCGCTGTACAGGATGATTTCAGTTAGAAAGAAAAATTCGTTTAAATTGATGGGTCTAAAATTAACAAATATCTTCCAGCCAGATTTGAAAAAAAAATTGCATAGTAAGTATTTCAAATCATCCGTAAAATCTAGAGTTATTAACATCGACATCAGTCAGTTTGAAAGTATTCACTCTAAAAGTTTAATAGTTCTTACTTCAAAGGTTAGAGTTCTTAAAGTAGAAAGAAGAATTGTATCCAGAGGAATATGAAACGTGTGTCAGGAAGTTTTAGGAAAACAAATTTTACCCTGCATAATATACTGCACTTCTTGAAATAAACATAAATTTCTATAATATTTATTTTTTTGAGTTTGGGTCTTGTTTATTTATCCCATGGTAGCTTTCCTCTTGATATGGAGGATTTATCTTCGGTTAAGAAAGACATTTTTAATTCTAAAATATTAAGTCCAAAATAAACACACGATCAGGATCAAACTATTTCCGTGATATTCTATTATAATTATCTACGTTATCCTTATTTTCATTATGAATGCAATGCAATAAAACGTAAAAATCTGAGAAATCCAGAAAACAATTCATTAATAACGTTTATTTTTATTCAGTAACTATTTCAAGAGAAATGGCGAAAATTCTAATTGCAAGAAATAACCCCTATTAGTTATACTTTCAATAATTAAATTAGTTACCTATGGCTGTATGTATGTTTATGTCTTCAGTATTCCATCGTAAGAAGATAAATGAGATAATTGCTTGTTTTAATAGCGAAAAGCTGCTTTTTTGAACTCGTTGTTAGAATAACTGGATTACATATTAAATAAGAAGTGCTTTAAATAATTCAGGGATGGAAAACAGTCTATTAACTTTTGTCAGACAATATGCTCTCACTTTCATTGTTAGCAGTAGAATTAGTAAGGCATAATATTTCCGACTGAGCTCCGAAAATTCAATTAAGAGCTTTGATGTAAGCGTTAATGATCTGAATTGCGCATAATAATGAAATTAGCTTATGATAATCAAACATCTCAATACCTAACGCATCATTTAATTATGAGCGTTGGTAGTTGAAAGATGATCATTCATCAAGGGATTAAGTAAACATAAGATATGCCATTAAACGTTATTGAATTTTCATTTGTTTATTGGAGGTTCTATCAGTAAAAAAAGTACGATAAATAGGGAACAGTCTCAGGATGCCAGCGGTGGGTTAATATGTAAAGTAAGACATTTTTAATACTTAATTCGCTATCTGTATGAAGATGTTCTAGAGGCTTAATTTTAATAACTATCCACATTTTGAGAATCCAAGTTGTGAATTTTTGTAATTAAATGCAATAAAAATGAGATTTTCAATGCTTTTAAAACTAATATATATTCAAATAAGCATATTAAATAATTTCATACCTTTAAACGTTTGAGTTTCTTTAAGAATTGAGGAAGATATGAACATATTCAAACCGAAGTTATTAATTATTTATTTCTTTGATAATACCTCAGCATAAAATTAGCATCTAGAGATTAATTAGTGTTTAAGTTGTGCATTTGATTATGGTTTCTTAAGGAACAATAATAAAGTTAATCGAACAATTACTCTGATTAATGTGAGGAAATTCAGAAATAAATAGCTATTCATGATTGGTAAGTGAAAACGAGTTATCTTTATTTTTACTTCATATTAATGTTTAAGAGAAAAACAGGTATTTTCATTAAGAGGGAATAAAAAGACTGTGATTGTTTTAATATTTTTAGATTATGGTCTCTTATCTTGATCAATATTACAGATTTCAAAGTGTATGAAGGAAAAATATAAAGAAATTAAATAAATCTTAATACCAATACTTTAAATATTAAAATTGTACAAGAGAAAATTTATAAGCATTGAATTTTTGATCCATAGAAATATTTTACATGCTATACAAGATAGACTCTTAAACATAAATATCACTATATTTTAATATTTTTAGATGAATGTACCTTATCACGATAAAGAACCTCTGTATTAGACTCTAAAACATAAATATCATTATATTTTGATATTTGAATGCATATTAGATGAATGTACCTTATAACGATAAATCTTACGGGCTATGTGAAGGAAATAATATAGGGAAATTAAATAGATTTTTGTACCAGTACTTTAAGTAGTAACATTATACAGGAGAAACACAAAAAATCATATTTCTATTATATATTATATTATAATTTATAAAAGCATTATATATATTTATTTTTATAAGCATTGTATTTGATATATTATTTATAATCATTAGCTTTTTGATCTTTAAAGATACTTCGATAGATAAGCAAAAATCAAAGTATCTCTATATTAGACTATAAAACGTAAGTATCATAATTAATAACGAAATTCTCAAAGAACGGAAAAAATGAATAATATAATAAATTAAACGTTCAGGACAGTAAAACCGTTAAAAAAATATATTCAGCAGTAATAAAATTGGTTGTAAAATTAATGGACGAATAACTCTTCGAATGAAAAGAGGCAGTGCAAGAAATGTTATAAAGTTTTTTGGCGTGATCTCTTGAGGACAAATATTTCAAGATTTTGAATAAAAGTCCTCTAAAAATTCTAGCTTAAAACTTATTACAAATTTGAAATAGTTGATTTTCAGATTAATAAGAAAATTAAAAAAAATCCATAAGAGTAGAAATTGAAAAAAATCATCAGATTAATTGCATTAAAAATAGAATTCAATAAAAGGGTTAGAAAAATATTTAGGAGAATTATACAGACATATATATATATTTCCGAAAACACATATCAATCAAGACTTCTAAAACAAGAAAATAAAGTTACGGGGCAGTTAAAAATATTAAAATGGTCATGAAAAGAAAAATGAACGATTCTGATAATTGCCAGTTCTCTGTGGTAGAATTTCAGTTTCCTTTATTGAAAAATATTTGCTTGAATTTTAAGTTGAAAATTAATAAAAGTTTTCTGAATAAAATATTTTTAAAATTGAACTATGATTAAAAGTCAGCAAGCTATAGTCATTATCTTTAAATAAGACTGTTTCTTTGATTTTAGCTTTTGAAAATAGTTTCTCTTACTCTCTGAAATCTATATCGATATTTTATTATTTTCTTATCGATCAACAAAAGCAAGAATACATTTTTAAAACTGAATTTAAACTTGTTCTAAATACTTTCCTCATATATTTTAGAATGATGCTGGAGTCTGAATAAATTGGGTATAATTTCAGAGAGAGAGAGAATCTCATATGTGTGTTCCCATTATGAGCAAAATTAATAAACTTAAATAAAATAATCATCGGAACGACATCAGGAATACAAGAATTGTTTAGACTTCAGAAAGAAAAGAACATAATATTCATTTTCAGAATGTTTCTTTTATATGAAGCTTAATGAACTAATAATCAGAAAGAGGAAACATTTTATTTAACTTGTTACTTCCATTGTTCTGAGAATTAATTTTAAGGGTTCCTATTTGGCACATGAATTATATTATTTAAACTCTCCCATTTGATGAGATACGAAATCAGAACCTCCGAACTGAGATTGCCTCACTCTTTATGTGTGTGTCTAACAAAATTTTTCAAATTTCTGTAAAATTTTAGCAATCAATTTTTTTCATTTTAACTGCTTCATGTGGCTTACCTGGGCTTTTTCGAATACAGATTGAATTTTATACTAAATAGACCCATTTTGATAATGTTATTTTTCTAATTAAATACAAATCAAACAATTCCTATTACATGCTAAGGTTTACACCCTAGTAAGAGTTAAGACAAAAACCATGAACTAAAAGAAAAAGTAGTTTTTTTATATTAGCAAAATTACAGTTGGAAGAGCATTCCCTGTAGAAAATACTAATGTAGTGATAAACTGATCGACACTATATGGTAAATTTGTAATTGATATGATAGATCTGGCTTTCAATGTATGGTACTACTACATAAATCATTCAATATCGCTTCAACAATTTTTTCCAACAGGCAAGAAAGTAACAAAAATCTTTTCCTGAGTAGCGCTGCTGGAATAGTAGTGAATATAATCACGAAAAATTAAATAAATGCCCCTCACAGAGTTATAATGTTGGAAAATAAGAATTCTTGACTGAACAGAATTTTTGCTCATGTAAAACTCGCATTGCTTGAAAAATTATTTACCTCGAAAATTTAGTCCTAAATTTTAGTTCTATTTTATGATTTATTTTTTAAATAAGATTGTCGGAAATTTTAGGTAATGAAGCAAGATCCTGAAAACAACAACTATAAGAATGAAAACAGGCAGATTTCTGAAATTACATCGTTGCCAGATGTGTCAGAATGGAAATAAACCAAGCAACAAAAATACACCAACCGTGCTTATGAAAGCTTTTTGAAATGATAAAAGAAGGCAAAAACAGATGCGTTATTTTGTTTTTAGCTTTGACAGCCTATTCGCTCTTCATTCGTTGTATAAACAATGACGAAACGAATGTCTCAAGCGTCTTCAATTTTTAAATTTCAGATAGGAAGCGTGACTATTCTCTGAATATTTGAAGGATGAACGTGACCAGTGCACCTAAATATTTGTCTTCTCAATAAAATTTTTGAACAACATAAAAGGAATAGAGTGGAAGAAAGAACTCCCTATTATTTAGATTTCCAAGAAGTAAAGACAACAACGAAAAAAGTTTCAAATTAAAATGAACTTATGGTAGGATCTATGAAATTTAGTTTCAGATTTTAAATGAAATAAAATATCTTTTTCTGTGTATCTCATTTAAGAGACTGCTGATGTTTAAATAACAAAGAGTAGAACTGACAAGAAATCGTCTGATGTCATGACCCATTAATAGTCTGTTGAAAGTATGTGTTGAGGAAGTTGCATATTCTGAAATAATGAAACAAGAGTAGAACTGACAAGTAATCGTCTAATGTCATGACCCATTAATAGTCTGTTGAAAGTATATGTTGAGGAAGTTGCATTTTCTGAAGTAATGAAACAAAGAGTAGAACTGACAAGTAATCGTCTAATGTCATGACCCATTAATAGTTTGTTGAAAGTATATGTTGAGGAAGTTGCATATTCTGAAATAATGAAACAA
>BGPR01048742.1:0-11478 GCA_013235015.1 Araneus ventricosus
CTGTGTACTTCGTTCAGTTACGTATTGCTCATTTAGTTTGAGCATTTTAATCAAATCAGCTGAGCTCGTAAGTAAAGTTATGCTGAGAAACGACCGCTATTTATTGAAGAGCTATTTTGAGCTTTGCTAACTAAATTAATCTTTAAATAGCTATTAGCGAAAGATTCCTCAAAGAACGTTGAAAAACACATGTTGCTTCTGATTAACCATGCCAAATATTGGATAAGTTGTACTCAAGAACATAGGGAACACGGTGATCTGGTTGCATGCAAAACAGTTCTCAAAACTTTTAAATACATTTTTTTGTATGATCGAAACCCATTACCAGCTAGAAATTACTGAGAATTTACGTATCTAAGCTATTGGTCATTGTTTTTATGTATTTCTTTGTCCGTTAAGCTTGAAAACAGGAACAATAAAAAAGGCATTCTTAATATCCCAGGGAAAATTTTACAGTTATAAATACTTCTCTTTGCATGTATTTCATCTGTAAACCACTTTCGAGTTGTACACACTATTTACCTGATAAGAATCGGTCATAAGTTTATACTTGGAAAGAAATCCAACTCCAGAGTAATATTTTTTTTCTACGACTATAATTCTGACCAAATTGTCCGAATTCTAGGCTAATAATTTGATATACTTGGTTGAGGTCAACTAGTATGTCCAACAAAACCTTGCAGATCATTTTGTAGAGATTGGGGAGGGTGAGTGGCGTAGATGGGTAAGATCGTGCCAGAGAATGTATATTTTTTGTTCCAGCATTACTGGCGTTAAAAAGTATAAAAAGACATTGATACTTTTTTTCTTACCAGCCTCAAGAAGACCCCAAGCTCCGGCAGACGTCTTCCCGCCCTTGTCCTTCTAACTACTAGTCACGGGAGATTAAGCGCCACCTTCAAGAGCAAGATTACCAAAACATGCTTCGTGGGATTCACGGTGGTGAAGTAGAGATGGCCAGTACCATTATCAGGCATATGTTTTGGACTAAAGTCATGTGGGTGTGAGCACAACTATTTACAATCTGCACATATACATTAATGGTAATGTCCGCAGTCTAGCCATATAATAACAAAAGGAAAAGACTTCTTCCATGTGTACCTCGTTTGATGTGAAGTGCTTCTTCCTGTAGTCCAATTGTCTTACACTTTGGTACGAAAGTAGAGTGTTGCTTCAATGGATTCCACCCATGTTGAAGTTTTTGGCAAGAGGGAGGCAGACTGCTTGCAGAAAGGGGAAGTGCTCTTCCTTTCAGAACCTCTAAGGAGATGAACTCTTCGTCCGAAATATACTCATTCACAAGGCTATAGCAAAATTCTGCTTGGAGAAATCCTTCCACACTATGAGTTGGTGTGCCGGAACCTTAGTTCTCCTACAGTCCGTAGGCACAAGATCAGGACCTGTATTAGTGGGTTGCGCAGTGGACACATTATAAAGCAATTATCGGATATGAAAGACTTTTCTGACCTTGTTCTGTCCATAGCTTCTCCTGCCCATACTCATTCACTGCATTGGCGCCTCCAGAGCGGAGCTGTGTGGAATGGGGAGGGCAAAGTGACCTCTGGGAGTGTTAGAGCGACATGGTGTCATGGACCTACGTTAATCTTAAGGGTAGGTGGACAGAAACACATTCTTTAAAACGAAAAAGAGATCCTCTTTGATCAGATACTGCTGCCAAATATGAGAGATGGTCCAACAAACAGCCTTCTTGATAAAGAAGCTCGGA
Source organism: Araneus ventricosus (assembly GCA_013235015.1). NCBI lineage: Eukaryota > Metazoa > Arthropoda > Arachnida > Araneae > Araneidae > Araneus > Araneus ventricosus. Next base: position 1,727 of record BGPR01048742.1, read on the forward strand.
TAAAGTGACCATCTCCTTCACTTGCCTGAATGTCATGAAGCACCCTTAGGTTATCTTGGCGCATAAGGTGCATCAGTGACGAGCTAAAAAAAGGAGGGAGGGGGCGGTCCGCCTCGGAGCCACCTTCTTCAGAAAGGGGGGGCAGAATGAGAATATATACAATCAATTGATAAATAAAAATAATAATATGTAACCTTGACGCGCGATTTCGCTGAACCATCTGGAGAAGATGACGGGTCTTCAAAGAACAGATGGCTACATTAATAAAATGTTTTTTCCTGGAATTACCTTATTTTCTACTTTTGGGTTCATGTAGGACGATAACTTGTAAAGGAAGGGTGGCACAGGTTGCAGCTACAAAACTGGGTGCGATCCTAAATTTCCTCCGCCAGTGCACAGCAATGGAGAACAAAAGACATCTGATAGATGAAGGATAATTTTCTGTCTTGATAATCATAAACCTTTACCTCAAACTGTGTGACTGCTGGTAAGACAGAGAACTGGTGGATAGTCGCAATGGGAAAACGTGACCTGAATGAGTATCATATGCTTTGTTGTATAATAATATTTTTTGCATATTATGTGAGCTCTGGACTATTTTCTCTTCTTGTGAAAAATGATCAATTTTTAAATAATCTATGTGATTACTCTGCCCTTAGCCAAGATGAAATATAGAATCTCCCCATTGAAGTCTCTTCTTCCAACTCACTTCTTTGTTTTAACGATGAGTCAGATTTTTGAAGATTCTTCTGTCGGACAATCAGTCCAAGATGGACAGTCCTTTAATAAAACTCAATGGTGGACGTAACTGATTTTATCCCCTGCTCTTGCAGAGCACAAATATTAGTATCTTCTCCATTAGAGCCACTGTCCTAACTCACTTTGTTTTCACTCGATGAATTCAGATTTTTGAGTCTTCATTCCTGAACAATCGATCAAGATGGACAGTCCTTTAATAAACTGTGGTGGACATAACTGATTTTTTAATCTGCCCTTTCGCCAGAGCACAATGTATATTATCTTCTCCATTGATGCTCTCCCTCAACCATTCTTTTGTTCCCAACGATCAAAACAGCTGACTTTTCTTTGGAGCAACATCGCGATCTGGAGCAGGTTACCTTTGTCCCACCTCGCACGTGTCGGTCGTCCCACCTCGTCTGCATTCTTTCGCATCTCACGTTACGGAGGAATTCGAACATCTCATCACGTCTTTCGTTGCTTGTTGATCGATCCCACCTTTCCTCCCTGCCATTTACTGGAACAGCACTCTTGAGAGGAGAGTTCAAAAAACGCCGTCCTCTGCCTTCTTGCCGTTGCACCTTGTTTGTGCCAGAACGTTGACCCAGATGAGTGCAAGAAAGAAAGTCTTGGTGGCGGTCACGTTTTCAGTCCTTACTCGTTTGTAAAACTGGGATGTCCTCAGCGGGGTGTCATTCGCGCAGAAAGGAAGCTATTTTTTAAATGCGAAAAAAGAAAAAAAGTAGGGGATTGAGTTCGCTCCCAATGCTTTTCGGGTTGAGATGCTCGCTGTAAGTTGTGGAAAAGGGTAGAAATGTACGGCAAGGTTTGTTTTGGCCCAGATGGCAACGATTAGAACTTTTGGGACTGGGACGTGTTGAGGGGTGTTTGAGTAGAGACAGAAGTGGTGGTATACACACACCAACGTTTGTCAATTGCCTACTTTCTGCTAACGAATATAATGGTTTTCTTCGAGATGACTGGCTCAAAAATCTGAATCTATCTATAATGAAAAAATCACCACCTTTGCTTTAACACTATCAGGATCAGATTTCTATAGTTCAATCTGGCCTGGCTGAGGTGCACAATCAGAGAGCGCTAAATATAAAAGAAATACAGTAAAACTTGTTTACGAATTTCATCTAATGTTTATTTTAGAAAGACTTTCATGCAATAACTATGTTACCTCCAACCTTCAATAAATTCACTTTTTCTCATACTTTTTGTTGTTAATTCTTACATATGATCGATTAAATAGGGAGATATATAGCCATATAAATAAAGTTGATTGACCTCAGGTTCCTCATAATTTCATGCTAATCTCGGAGTTCACTGCAAGAACTCCTACAAACGTGCACACTCTGTGCAGAGACGCCAATCCCATTAATGGCGTTCCCACCTCTCGCCCCCGCGAACTGTTCCTCCTGACACTCGACTTCACCCCTCGATGACTGGCAGCCGGAACAGTCTACTGGAGGTTAGTGGCATGAGACAGATGATATAAAAAATCTGTTTTTTAAGCACACTCCATACACATTAAATAAAACAGTCACTTAGTATCATTTACGTTGCAATCTTTGATGCTTGACGGTGTATGGAACGAGGGAGAGGGAGCAGAATTAGAGCTCTTTTGGATCAGGGCGTAGAAATGTGTAAATCTTAGAACAGATATACACTATTAAAAATTATTATTCAAAATTTATTTTCCTTTCTTTTCCTATTTCAGGCCTCACAAACCGTTTGAATGGTCTAAGACAAATTTCCAACGATCTAAGATAAATTTTCCAATTGTCTAAGATAAATTTTCCAATGGTCTAAGATAAATTTTCCAATGGTCTAGGATAAATTTTCCAATGGTCTAAGATAAATTTTTCAATGGTCTAAGATAAATTTTCCAATGGTCTAAGATAAATTTTCTAATGGTCTAAGATAAATTTTCCAATGATCTAAGATAAATTTTCCAATGGTCTAAGATAAATTTTCCAATGGTCTAAAATAAATTTTCCAATGGTCTAAGATAAATTTTCCAATGGTCTAAGATAAATTTTCTAATGGTCTAAGATAAATTTTCCAATGATCTAAGATAAATTTTCCAATGGTCTAAGATAAATTTTCCAATGGTCTAAAATAAATTTTCCAATGGTCTAAGATAAATTTTCCAATGGTCTAAGATAAATTTGTAGAAGGAGGTTAGAACTCTCAATAAATCATCAAACACCGACTAGTTTTTTACCTTTTGCCGGGACTCATGGGTTCGATTTTAAGTCTCCCTTGCAGCTCCCCCCCCCCTTCTCTCCAAATAACATGAGTCTTTGAGACAGAAATCAGGGGGAGAGAGGGAGGCAGGACGGGCAAAATACCCCGCCGGCCCGGGATGTGGAAGAATATTTTTTTCTTATTTTAATCCTTTCGTCCCTAATGGGCATATACGTCCCGGAGATTAGACTTTATTCCCTATTGGTAAATAAATCTCCCTTTTACATGGGTTTTTATGTTTTCAGTGTTCTTAAGGAATTAGGGAATAAAATTATGATTAAAGAAACTTGAAAACACTCTCAGATTGCAAATGGCGGACTCATGTTTTTGAGCGCGCACAATACTCAAGTTTTAATTGGTCTGTTTTTTTAACAGTAAGTAAAACTATATGTATGCCATACTTTTTAAAATAGTTCTTATTAAGTAAGAACTCAGCCTTTTTAATATCAGATCGAAGAAATTTTGAACAAATTCTTTTTGTGGGATATATTGCCCCAGTAGTATTTAGCAATGGGACAATATGTCCCCTCAGTGGTCAAATTACTGCAAGATTATTGTTACGAAGCTGTGAAGTTGTTTCACTGACATTCTAATCTTATGGAAGGAAAGAGAGTTTTGCAGATCTTTTACTGGAATACAGTAGAACCCTGCTAATCCGAAATTCCGATTAATCCGAACCGATTTTATTTTCGAAAATTACATGTAATTGAAAAGATTACCTGAAAAGATTTAAATATACATACTAAAAACAAAAAAGTACTTTTTCAGCAGGCATAATTTTGCACACATTGAAGAAACTAATGCAATTCGCAGTAAGATAAGGTCACTTCATACAGGAGCACATCCATTATTCTAATGAAAAGGGAAGACACATTCTCTTTCTATTGCTTTTGAATAAACGAATTCAAGATATAGCAGTACTGAGTACTTTTAACTCACATTTTTTTTAGCACACATCTTTTTCTTTTCTATTTTTATCGGAATTTCTTGTAATCCGAACAGGCATCGGTCCCAATTAGTTCAGATTAGCGGGGTTCTACTGTAGCTCCAATCAACTATACGATTTGGACATATTGCCCCAGGAGATTTTCAGGAAGTGGGAAAAGTGAAAAACTTTAAACTCATAGTATACTCCTTTTAGTATGTCAACATTAAATTAATCTACTTTTCACAGTTAAATTTTAATCATACAAAAATAGGGTCGAAAGAGTTGATTTTTATGCATGGGGAATGGGGCCCGGTAGGAGTTGAGCTACATTTTTAGATTTATTTCCTCTGAATTCGAAACTCGCACATTCTTATTTCTTAATCTAAATTACAGAAGGTGGCTAAAGTCAGATTTTCGTTACAATATGTGACGTGATCGTGCAATCAGAAGAAAGCAGTTTAGCCACCGAAGTCATACTACGCAAGGGAAGAGCCGGGGGAAGGTCAGATTTTATAGGAATGCCACCCTACCTATAAATTGCTTTGTTAAAAGTCGACTCCCAGTGTCTTTGGTGTCGTATGGTCGTCGTTCATTGAATTTTATTTATTTACCGTTATATATGTTTTTATGAGAAGGGGCCGGCGAAAGTGTGTGCGTGTGAGGGGCAGGCCAGTACTTTGATCTGGGGTCCGCCTCGGTTCTTGGTGGCCACGTCTGAAGTTCGGAAAATCTGGTTACCTCGAAAGGAAGTTTAGATAATTCAAAATCTCTGGCTATTAGAGAAATTTATTGGTAGCAAGAAATCATGAGTCGATTTCGATCACGTGTAACACGTCAAATGGAATCCAACAATTTAATTTTAGATTCTATTCGCATCTTGCAAGAGGAAAAGCATAAGATGATGTACTTTAGATGGTAGATGACATGCGCCGTAACTTTTGTCACGTGATCGCGACGTCACAAGATTCGACTTCATTGTGAGACATCAAGGCTTTGAACATGAATGTTGGGGCAATGTGATAAAATGTAAGAGCATCACAAAACATAAATTTAGTGAATTATTTTGTTATTGATTTTAGCAATAGAATTGAAGAGAGGAACAATTAATTTTACCACATTCTCTGAAATTATATTTTGTAGCTTATGGGCAAGAACGGGTAATAAGATCATGTCCAGTCTTTGTCAGCTCAAATTGGTTGGCTTCAGCCAATATTCAGAACTCGAAGAGAGAGAGGAAAAACTACTCCTGCAACTCGTTCTTCTTCCGTCGAGCCGCTTATAAAAAGATGAAAGCCTCTGTTTTCTTGACCTAGCGCTTAGCTTTTCCGTATCTCCGAGAAATACTAGAATTTAACCTTAGGGGTTTCTGCGGTTGCTGACGCTTTGCCCTTGGCCACAGCTCCATCCTCGAGATCCGCTGCTTAAAGTATCAGTGGGATTGTGCACCTTTTGGCGGGGATGTTGTTATTTTGAATGTAAATAAATGCCGCATCTGGTGGAAACTGCGCTTATCTGTGAGGCGAAGAAAGGTCTCTTGGACCTTCTTTCGCTTCCCCATATTTTCGCAGTGTACACAATTTGCTCTTTCTTTTTATAAAGGAAAGAAGGAAAATAATTGTCACAACTCAGAAGAAATTAGATCGAGCAATTCTATTCCTACCTGAGAGAAACTAGTTTCAAAAGTTTTTGATTAATAAAAGCGAGAAAAGTGATATTTTTTGTTAGGTGATTTTTTTAAGAACGGGATTGTACTATAACTTATTTTTTACTTAGTTATTTTTCTGTTAAAGCTTGATCTAAATGATCTTATGTTCCCTCTCGTTTTGAGATTTACCGTCTCATCTTCAGCCAAGGAGAATGTGAAAATATTCTATGATATCTTATCAGACATAAATTTTTTTTATTCACAATGTAAATTAGCCACCAACTCGAAAATTTTAGTTTTTTTGTATTCGTTGTTACTGACATTTATTGTTATTTTGACGGGTAGTCTGCAAAATCTAATTTGAACGAGTCAGGTTAACTGTTGATTATCGCGAATTCACTATGTGTAGTCATCGTCAATGTAGTTTATGAAATAATGTGAGACGATTTTCATCATGGATTGATTATATACACTGTTGTGGTCTGTTAGTGAACTGTGAAAATTAAATTATTTGATGTATTTCAAGAAAATTAGTTTGTTGTTTTCAAATAAGGTGTGTTTTTCTATAAAATCTCATTTTGATGTGGAGTCAAATTGACTCATTGGAGAAATAGGTCAGCTCGAGTCAACAGCGAGAAATTCTAGTGTAAGTCAAAATAGAAGACTACATTCTAGTTAGAAATATATTATACTCTTGATAGAAAAAAAAGCTAGAACTCATAAACGTAGCAGATGATTTTGAAGTTGTTTTAAAATTCAAAATTCATTGAAAGGAGGACAGAAACTCAGAAGAAGGAGGAGGCGGATTAAATCCTATTTCGAAGATTGAGTACCGGAAGCTAGTTAAAGTTGAAAACCTTTAGTTTAGACAAAAATATCAGAAATAACTATAGAACATCTTGAATTTCAGTATTCTTAGCTAAAATTAAGATCAGTCTCGTATCAACGATATCAAAGTAACTTTTTTTTCTTAATTCTTAAGCTATTAGATTTGGCAATTTCCTAATATTTTCTGCAGCACACTAAGAAATAAAAAGATATTTTAATATTATCGAGTATATTCTCTTAGATCTGTACAACGTAGAGTAAATCCTTATGGGTTCTTGTTTTTCATGTAGAATTTTTTTTTTTGTGATTATTCTTGTCTTGCTATTTTCCTCTCTTGGGAAATCTTTCAGGGTTTACAAGGACGCTTCCTTTGACTGAGTAAGCTTCTTACGAAAAAATGTCCCAGCTTTTTTAATTTCATACCGACATAACCTTGACTAACCGTTGCGTTCGAATGATTTTTGTTCTTTCCTTTTCCAAGTGTTTTCAGGTGAGACTTTCTTTGTTTATGTTCATTTGCGTTGTTTTTTGCCTACCTTTGTTTTCGTATGCATGGTGATATTGCGCGGTAACTTAAAAAACTTTGCAATTTTTTAATTTTGTTTGAATTGTATAATGTACTTTTTTGTTTTATTTTATCTTTATATTACATTAATGCACGTTTTCTTGCATATGAAAATTTTGAATGTCTGAAAGAGAATCTAATTGCTTCATCACTAACTTCTTTTCATTTCTTCTGAATCTGGAGACGTGCTGTATTAGTCAAATAGTTTAAAATGTAGTCTCCTCTTTAAGAAATTGTTAAAAGTCACAGCTATGATAAAATGTAAGCTGATTAAGCGACTACTAAAATATTGTGTATTTTTGAATTTTATTTGAATTCTTAGGATTTTAATTTTTACCTTTATATTATGTCATTACATATTTTCATTCATGAAAAATTTTTGCGAAGCTCTAAAGAGACTAATTGTTTCACTAACTTCCTTTTGTCATTTCTCTCGAGATCTGAGAGCGCTGTATTAGTCAAATAATTAGGATCGTATTGTCCTGCTTTAAGAAATTTTAAGAAGGTCACATGGTAGATTAAAATTAGTGATTAAGCATGTATTGCTCTGCCACCAAAAAACATTGTTATTTTTTTTGAATTTTGTTTGAATTCTTTTAATTGTATTTTAATTTGATTTTGATATTATGTCATTAATATTTTCATATATGAATGAAAAATATTAATGACATATTTCACATTAATGACTAATAACACTTTGCGAAACGGTCTAAAGAGACTAATTGCTTCATCGTCAACTCCTTTTCGTTCTTCTTCGAATCTGGAGTGACGCTGCTGTATTAGTCAGTGTTAGAAATACCCTTAAGAAATTGTTGGAAGGACACATACGATTAAAATTAGTGATTAAGCTCATTTATAAAGGAAAAATATCCAACAAAGCGAAGTATGGATTATTCGATTTTAGAGTAGTTAAAAATCGGGATTCTCTTCCCACTAGTTGGAACAGTGCAGCGAAGGAACACTGATGGCGGAAAAAGTGAAGAGTATTGGAGAAACTATTAAGACAGGTGGTATACTGTTATCTACTAGAACTCTGTCGTGGTCAGTGTTACAAGACATCAACAAACTTTAGCTTGTCTAACCACCAAGTTACATGATTTCGGAAGTTTGAAGAACCCAAGTGGCCGTTTGTATAACCATGATGCATTGAACTGGGAACGAAGTATTTATTTTTGTTTCCTCTGATCTCAATGATTGATCTCTTGGCTTTGAAAACGTAAAATAAGTGCAAAAAATATTGTTCTGAGGCCCTCTTTAAGATTTGAGAATTAAGAGACTGAAAATTTCACTAATCCCACCACCGGTACCGTATTCTACTTTCTGAACGCTCGTTAAAACACCGGTAGACCACCGATGACTGGATGCGCATTTACATGCAGTGAAATTGATTTTGACTGAATTACGCCGATGATAGTCGCATGAAGTCATGGATCCAGGGAACGGATTAGAACTGCACAGGGGTGTACTATTGATGGTTTTGGAGTTTTGTCTCTGGCAATGTTGACTTTTTTGCAATTTTTTTGTCCTGCCCGACCAGAGGCTCCCTTATGGGGCAATGACCTGCTGTACGAGGGGAGGGGTGACCCTCTCAAATTGCCGACTATTTATCTACTATTTGAATAGTTCGCTGTGTAGAACTGGTACACAAAAATTTGCCCCACGTTTGCTGAGAATCCTCGACAACCGCATTGGCGCCACTCCTGTACAAAGAACTCTCATTGCTTCTCAATATGCAAATTCTGGCGATTATTACATCCTATCATGTTTTCTGTCGAGTGATCAAATGGAGCAAATTTTAAATATGATACAAATAATGAAAATACAGTTGATCATTTGAAAATGTCTTCCCTTTGCAATGTTTTTGTACTATTGTCTTCAGAACAGTGAAAAGAAATTCTGATGTTTAAATTACGGAGAGTACTATATTTGCAGAAGAGGTATCAGTACTTTTAATTGATGAGACTATTAAAAAAAGTGAAGTAGCTGGGGAAAATATCCGCCCTTCCTTCTGAGTAGAAAGCTCTTCAGGGAATTCCAAGAACTGTCCGTTCTGACACTGACGTGTTAGTGACTCACCTCGTAGTACTCAGAGAACAATCCTGCTCTTAGAGACCGTCAACAATCCGATGGACGTCCGGCTCACTGACAAATGTCTGACAAGGGTATAATGGTCGGAAGACCGCGTGTAGGTCGGGGACGATCAAGTTATTCGCATATTTTTCGCCTGCACCGATATAAGCCTGGGTGCGCAGAAGGGATGTTTCGAGGCACTTCCAGCTTCAGTACGCACTTAAGACACTTTTGTCGTCGCTTTTATGTCACCGTCTTCTTCAAATAGAATCATTTCTGTTTCTCGGTGACAAGATTACAGAGAAACAATGTTGCTGAAAGGGGGGTGAGGGATATTTAATGTTTCTTTAAAATGAGTTTAAGACTGCAAGGAAAATAACGAAAAAGTCCAATAGGTTGATTATCCTTATTATCAGCGTCCTTAGGAACGTGGACAATACTAGAAGCTACAAAATGCATCGGGGACACATAGAAAATATTTTTCCGCCAAATTTTACAAAAACTGTCTCAAAAGTGCTCTGCTTCTTCTCAAGGTTCAACGGGAGCCGATGGTTAGGTCCTTCGGTCCTTCGCGGGCTCGGAGGGCTCCAGGTAGTTTTAAAACCCGATTCCACCGTGTAGGTTCGAGATGTAAATTAGTACGTTAAATCATAGCCAAACGTCCTCCTGTTTGCGGTAATGCGGAAAGTTTGGTGAGAGCAATTAAGTACTGAACCGAATGA